>SZWC01000189.1:531543-553001 GCA_023375785.1 Penium margaritaceum
CTTATTTGGAGATTCAAGCAATGTAGTCTGTGAAGTGGACATGGATGCAGAGAAGTCATACAACTGCCAATAGTTGCAAACCATTGTACATAAGGCCACATGAATGTGTGTGGATAGTAGGATATGAATGTGACTGATGCATTATGGATTGCAATGCCACAGTGCATGGAATGGATGAAACAATGATAATGGTGTCATTCTGGTTTTTAATGTACTTCTGTAGAAGGTGTGAATGCCATATACATGTTGTGAATGTGCCCAAAACCAAAGCATCTCTGCAGTTCTGGGCAGTTCTGTGCCCGTTGCATGAGGGGCCACATCGATGCCCCCAGTTGGGGGTCCATCGATGGATCGATGGGCATCGATGGGCATCGATGGGCGATGGGCCAAGGCCAACACTGGTACGTGCGTGTAAGTAAGTGTAAGTGTGTGTAAGTACGTATAAGTGCGTGAAGGTTCGTGTAAGTCCGTGTAAGTGCGCATAAGTGCGTGTAAGTACGTGTAAGAGTGTGTATGTGTGTGTAAGTCCTTGTACGTGCATGTACGTATGTGTAAGTGCGTGTAAGTGCGTGTAAGTGTGTGTAAGTGTATGTAATTGCGTGTAAATACGTGTAAGTACGTGTAAGTACGTGTAAGCACATATAAGTGCGTGTAACTGTGTGTAATTTCGTGTAAGTGTGTGGAAGTGCGTGTAAGTGTGTGTAGGTGTGTGTAAGTGTATGTGATAATGTTTTAGTGCGTGTAAGCACCAATAAGTGAGAGGAAGTGCATGTTATTGTATGTAAGTGTGTGTAAGTGTGTATAAGTACGTGTAAGTGCATGTGAGTGCGTGTAAGTCCATATAAGTGTGTGTAAGTGGGTGTAAGTGCGTGTAAGTGCGTATAAGTGTGTATAACTACGTGTAAGTGCGTGTACGTGCGTGTAAGTATGTGTAATTGCGTGTAAGTGCGTGTAAGGACATGTAAGTGCGTGTAAGTGCGTGTAAGTGCATGTAAGTACGTGTAAGTGTATGTAAGTGTGTGTAAGTGCTTGTAAGTGCGTGTAAGTGCGTGTAACTGTATGTAAGTACGTGTAATACGCTCAGGTGTGTGTAAGTGTGTGTCAGTGCGTGTAAGTGCATGTAAGTGCTTGAACGTGCGTGTAAGTATGTGTAAGTGCGTGTAAGTGCGTGTAACTATGTGTAAGTGCGTGTAACTGCGTGTAAGTATGAATAAGTGCATGTAAGTGTGTATAAGTACGTGTAAGTGCGTGTAAGTGTGTAAGAGTGCGTGTAAGTGCTTGCAAGTGCGTGTAAATACGTATAGGTGTGTGTAAGTGCGTGTAAGTGTGTGTAAGTGCCTATAAGTGTGTATAAGTGTGTGTAAGGGCGTAAAAGTGTGTATAAGTGCGTGTAAGTGCGTGGAAGTACGCGTAAGTGCATGTTAGTGTGTGTAAGTTTGTGTAAGTGCATGTCAGTGTGTGGAAGTGCATGTAAGTGCGTATAAGTGTGTGTAAGTGCATGTAAGTGCGTGTAAGTGTATGTAAGTATGTATAAGTACGTGTAAGTATGTGTAAGTACGTACAAGTGCGTGCAAGTGCATATAAGTGCGTGTAAACACATGTAAGTGCATGGAACACTGTATAAGTAGGTGTAAGTGCGTGTAATTGCATGTAAGTGTATGTAAATGCGTGTAAGTGCGTATAAGTGTGTGTAAGTGCGTGCAAGTGCTTGTAAGTGCGTATAAGTGCGTGTAAGTGCGTGTAAGTACGTGTAAGTGCGTGTAAGTGTGTGTAAGTGCGTGTAAGTGTGTGTTCGTGCGTGTAAGTGCGTGTAAGTGCGTGTGAGTGCGTATAAGTGCATATAAGTGTGTGAAAGTACGTGTAAGTGTGTGTAAGTGCGTATAAGTGTGAGTAACTCCGTGTAAGTGCGTATAGGTGCGTATTCGTACATAGAAGTGTGTGTAAGTGCGTGTAAGTGTGTGTAAGTACGTATAAGTACATGTAAGTGTGTGTTATGGGTATAAGTGTGTGTAAGTACATATAAGTGCGTGTAAGTGTGTGTAAGTGCATGTAAGTGCGTGTCTGTGCATGTAAGTGCGTGCAAGTACGTATAAAAACATGTAAGTGTGTGTAAGTGCGTGTAAGTGCGTGTAACTGCGTGTCAGTGTGTCTAAGTGTGTGTAAGTGGGTACAAGTGCGTGTAAGTGCATATTCGTTTATGTAAGTGTGTGTAAGTGTGTGTAAGTGTGTGTAAGTGCGTGTAAATGCATGTAAGTGCATGTAAGTGTGTGTAAGCATGTATAAGTTTATGTGATTGTGTGTAAGTGTGTGTAAGTGCGTGTAAGTGCGTGTACGTGCGTTTAAGTGCGTGTAAGGGTGTATAAGTGTGTGTAAGTGCCTCTAACTGCGTGTAAGTGCATGTAAGTTCATATAAGTACGTGTAAGTGCGTGTAAGTCCGTATCAGTATATGTAAGTGCGTGAAAGTGTGTGTAAGTGTGTGTAAGTAGGTGTAAGTGCATATAAGTGTGTGTAAGTGTGTGCAAGTGCGTGTAAGTACGTGTAAGTGCTTGTAACTGTGTATAAGTGTGTGTAAGTGCGTGTAAGTGCGTGTAAGTACGTGTAAGTGCGTGTAAGTGCGAGTAAGTGCTTGTAAGTACTTGTAAGTGCGTGTAAGTGCGTGTAACTGCGTGTAAATGCGTGTAACTGTGTGTACGTGTGTGTAAGTGCGTATAAGTACGTGTAAGTGCGTGTAAGTGTGTGTAAGTACGTGTAAGTGCGTGTAAGTACATGTAAGTGTGTGTAAGTACGTGTAAGTGTTTGTAAGTGCGTGTAAGTATATGTAAGTGCGTGTAAATACGTATAAGTTTGTGTAAGTACGTGTAAGTGCGTGTAAGTGAAACTAACTGCGTGTAAGTGCGTATTAGTGGATGTAAGAGCATGTAAGTGCGTATACGTGTGTGCAAGTACGTGTAAGTGTGTATAACTGCGTGTAAGTGTGTGTTAGTGTATATACGTACATGTAAGTATGCATAAGTGCGTGTAAGTGTGTGTAAGTACGTGTAAGTGCGTGTAAGTGCGTGTACGTTTGTGTAAGTGTGTGTAAGTACGTGTAAGTGCGTGTAAGTACGTGTAAGTACGTGTAAGTGTGTGTAAGTGTGTGTAAGTGCGTAAGTGTGTGGAAGTATGTGTTAGTATGTGTAACTGCGTATAACTGCGTGTAAGTGCGTGTAAGTGCGTGTAAGTGCGTGTAAGTATGTGTAAGTGCATGTAAGCTTGTGTAAAAGCTTATAAGTGCGTGTAAGTGCGTTTAAGTATGTGCAAGTGCGTGTAAGTGCGTGTAAGTGTGTGTACGTGTGTGTAAGTGCATGTAAGTATGTATAAGTACGTATAACTGTGTGTAAGTGGGTGTAAGTGCATGTCAGTTCTCGTAAGTGCGTGTAAGTGCGTGCAAGTATGTGTACGTATGTGTAAGTGCATACAAGTGCGTGCAAGTGCGTTTAAGTGCGTGTAAGTGTATGTAAGTACGTGTAAGTACACGTAAGTGCGTGTATGTGCGTGTAAGTGTGTGTAACTGCGTGTAAGTACGTGTTATTGCATGTAAGTGCATGTAAATGCAAATAAGTGCATATAAGTGCATATAAGTAGGTAGAAGTGTGTGTAAGTGTGTATAAGTGTGTGTAAGTGCGTGTTAGTACGTGTAAATACCTGTAACTGTGTGTAACTGCGTGTAACTACGTGTAAGTGCGTTTTAGTGCGTATGAGTTCCTATAAGTACTTGTAAGTACGTGTAATTGTGTGTAAGTGTGCATAAGTACGTGTAAGTACGTGTATGTCTGTGCATGTGTGTGTGTCCACTTCTAAGTGTGTGTAAGTGCATGTAAGTGGCCGTAAGACTGCGTAAGTACTTGTAACTGCGTATAACTGTATGTAAGTGCGTGTAAGTGCGTGTTAGTGTGTATAAGTACGTGTAAGTGCATGTAAGTGTGTGTAAGTGCGTGTAAGTACGTGTAAGTATGTGTAAGTGTGTGTACGTGTATATAAGTGCGTGTAAGTGCATGTGAGTGCGTGTAAGTACGTGTAAGAGGGTATACGTGTGTGTAAGTATGTGTACGTGCGTGTAAGTGCATATAAGTGCATGTAAGTGCGTGTAAGTGCGTGTAAGTGTGTATAAGTGCATGTAAGTGCGTATAAGTACGCGTAACTGCATGTAAGTGCATGTAAGTGCGTGTAAGTGTGTGTAAGTATATGAAACTGCGTGTAAGTATGTGTAAGTACGTGTAAGTATGTGTAAGTGTGTGTAAGTGCGTGTAAGTGCGTGAACGTACATGTAAGTGCGTGTAAGTGTGTGTAAGTGAGTGTAAGTACATGTAAGTGTATGTTATGCGTATAAGTGTGTGTAAGTACATGTAAGTGCGTGTAAGTGTGTGTAAGTACATGTAAGTGCGTGTAAGTGCATGTAAGTGCGTGTAAGTGCGTATAAGTACATGTAAGTGTGTGTAAGTGTGTGTGTAAGTGCGTGTAACTGCGTGTAACTGCGTGTAACTGTGTATAAGTGTGTCTAGGTGTGTGTAAGTGCGTATAAGTGCGCGCCTGTGCGTATTCATGCATTTACGTGTGTGTAAGTGTGTGTAAGTCTGTGTAAGTACGTGTAAATGCATGTAAGTGCATATAAGTGTGTGTAAGCATGTATACGTGTGTGTAATTGTGTGTAAGTGTGTGGAAGTACGTATAAGTGCATGTAAGTGTGTTGTAGTTCGTGTAAGTACGTGTAAGTACGTGTAAGTGTATGTAAGTGCATGTAAGTTTGTGTAAGTGCCTGTAAGTGCATATAAGTGCGTGTACGTGCGTGTAAGTGCGTGTAAGTGTGTATAAGTGTGTGTAAGTGCCTGTAAGTGCGTGTAAGTGCATGTAAGTTCATAGAAGTATGTTTAAGTGCATGTAAGTGCATATCAGTGTATGTAAGTGCGTGTAAGTGTGTGTAAGTGTGTGTAAGTGTGTGAAAGTACGTGTAAGTGCTTGTAACTGTGTATAAGTGTGTGTAAGTGCGTGTAAGTGCGTGTAAGTACCTGTAAGTGCGTATAAGTGCGTGTAAGTACTTGTAAGTGCGTGTAAGTGCGTGTAAGTGTGTGTAACTGCGTGTAACTACGTGTAAGTGCGTTTTAGTGCATATAAGTTCTTGTAAGTACTTGTAAGTACGTGTAATTGCGTGTAAGTGTCCATGAGTACGTGTAAGTGCGTGTAAGTCTCTGTAAGTGTGTGTAACCACTTGTAAGTGTGTGTAAGTGCGTGTACATGTGTGTAAGACTGCGTAAGTACTTGTAAGTGCGTATAATTGCGTGTAAGTGTGTGTAAGTACGTATAAGTACGTATAAGTGCGTGTAAGTGCATGTAAGTGCGTGCAAGTGTGTATAGGTATGAGTAGGTCCGTGTTAGTACGTGTAAGTGTGTATTCGTATATATAAGTGCGTGTAATTGCGTGTAAGTGCGTGAAAGTGCGTGTAAGTATGTGAAAGTGTGTATAATTGCGTATAAGTGCGTGTAAGTGCGTGTAAGTGTGTATAAGTGGGTGTAAGTGCGTGTTAGTGCGTGTAAGTGCATGTAAGTGCGTGTAAGGATGTAGGAGTACGTGTAAGTGTGTGTAAGTCCTGTAAGTGCGTGTAACTACATGTAACTGTGTATAAGTGCGTGTAAGTGCGTGTAAGTGTGTATAAGTACGTGTAAGTGCATGTAAGCGTGTGTAAGTACGTGTAAGTACGTGGAAGTACGTGTATGTATGTATAAGTGTGTGTAAGTGCATGTAAGTGTGTATAAGTGCATGTACCTGCATGTAAGTGTGTATAGGTACGTGTAAGTGGGTATGCATGCGTGCAAGTGCGTGTAAGTAGGTGTAAGTGGGTATAAGTGTGTGTAAGTACATGTAAGTGCGTGTAAGTGTTATAAGTGCCTGTAAGTGCATGTAAGTGCGTGTATGTGAGTATAAGTGCATGTAAGTGCGCGCAACTGCATGTAAGTGCATGTAAGTGCGTGTAAGTGTCTGGAAGTATGTGTAGCTACGTGTATGTACGTGTAACTACGTGTAAGTATGTGTAAGTGTGTGTAAGTGCGTGTAAGTGCGTGAAAGTACGTGTAAGTGTGTGTAAGTGCATGTAAGTGCGTGTAAGTGCATGTAAGTGTTTGTAAGTGCATGTAAATACGTGTAAGTGCATATAAGTGCGTGTAAGTTTGTGTAAGTACGTGTAAGTGTGTGCAAGTGCAATTAACTGCGTGTAAGTGCGTGTAAGTGTGTGTAAGTACGTATAAGTGTGTATACGTGTGTGGTCGTGTGTGCAAGTGCGTGTAAGTACGTGTAAGTGCGTGTAAGTGCGTGTAAGTGCGTGTAAGCACGTGTAAGTATGTATAAGTGCGTGTAAGTGCGTTTAAGTGTGTGTAAGTACGTAGAAGTATGTGTAAGTACGTGTAAGTGTGTGTAAGTGCGTGTAGGTGTGTGTAAGTATGTGTAAGTGCGTGTTAGTGCGTGTAAGTGCGTGTAAGTGCATATAAGTACGTGTCTGTACCTGAAAGTGTGTGTAATTACATGTAAGTGTATAAAAGTACGTGTAAGTGCGTGTAGTTGCGTGTAAGTCCGTGTAAGTACGCGTAAGTGTGTGTAAGTACGTGTAAGTACGTGTAAGTGTCTGTAAGTGCATGTAAGTGCATGTAAGTACGTGTAAGTGTGTGTAATTACATGTAACTATGTGTAAGTACGTGTAAGTGCGTGTAGGTGCGTGTAAGTCCGTGTAAGTACGCGTAAGTGTCTGTAAGTACGTGTAAGTACGTGTAAGTGTCTGTAAGTGCGTATAAGTGCATGTAAGTACGCATAAGTGTGGGTACGTACGTGTAAGTACGTGTATGCGTGTGTAAGTGCGTGTCAGTGTGTGTACGTATGTGTAAGTGCGTGTAAGTGCGTGTAAGTGTGTGTAAGTGCGTGTAAGTGTATGTAAGTGCGTGTAAATGCGTGTAAGCACAGATAAGTGCATGTAATTGTGTGTAAGTGCGTGTAAGCATGTGTAAATACTTGCAAGTATGTGTAAGGGCGTGTAAGTGTATGTAAGTGTGTTTTAGTGTGTACAAGTGCGTGTAAGTGCGTGTAAGTGCATGTAAGTGCGTGTAAATGCGTATACGTTCGTGTAAGTGCGTGTGAGTGCGTGTAAGTGCATGTAAGTGTGTGTAAGTGCATGTAAGTGTGTGTAAGTGGGTGAAAGTGCGTGTAAGTACGTGTAAGTGTTTGTAACTGCGTATAAGTGCGTCTAGGTGTGGATAAGTGCGTGTAAGGACATGTAAGTGCGTGTAAGTGTGTGTAAGTGCATGTAAGTGCTTGTAAGTGCGTGTAAGTATGTGTAAGTGTGTGTAAGTACGTGTAAGTAAGTATAAGTGTGTGTAAGTGTGTGTGTAGGTGTGTGTAAGTATGTGTAAGTATGTGTAAGTGCGTGTAAGTGTGTGTATGTGCGTGTAAGTGTGTGTGAGTGTGTGTCTGTGTGTATAAGTGCGTTCAAGTGCATGTAAGTGTGTGTAAGTACGTGTAAGTGTGAATAAGTGCGTGTCAGTGCGTGTAAGTACGTATTTGTGCATATACGTATGTGTAAGTGTGTGTAAATGCATGTAGGTACATGTAAGTGTGTGTAACTGCGTGTAAGTGTGTGTAAGTGCGTGTAAGTTCGTGTGAGTATGTGTAACTGCGTGTAAGTGCGTGTAAGTACGTGTAAGTGCGTGTAAGTGCATTTAAGCAGGTGTACGTGCGTGTAAGTGTATAAAAGTGTGTGTAACTACGTGTAACTACGTGTAAGCACATATAAGTGTATGTAAGTATGAATAAGTGCGTGTAAGTACATGTAACTGCGTGTAAGTGCGTGTAAGTGTGTGTAAGTACGTGTAAGTGTGTGTAAGTGCTTGTAAGTGCATGTAAGTGCGTGTACGTGTGTGTAAGTGTCTTTAAGTACGTGTAAGTGTGTATAAATGTGTGTAAGTGTGTATAAGTGCATGTAAGTGCATGTAAGTATGTGTCAGTGCATGTAAGTGCGTATAAGTGCGTATAAGTATATGTAAGTGGGTATAAGTACATGTAAGTGCGTGTAAGTGCATGTAAGTGCGTGTAAGTGCGTGTAAGTATGTGTAAGTTCGTGTAAGTGCGTGTAAGTAGGTGAAAGTGCGTGTAAGTGTGTGTAAGTGCGTATTAGTGCGTGTAAGTGCATGTAAGTGTGTGTAAGTCCATGTAGGTGCGTGTAAGTGTGTGTAAGTATGTGTAAGTGTGTGTAAGTGCGTGTATGTGTGTGTAAGTGCGCGTAAGTGCGTGTAAGTGCATGTAAGTGTGTGTAAGTGTGTATAAGTGCATGTAAGTGCGTGTAAGTACGCATAATTGCGTGTAAGTACGTATAAGTGCGTGTAAGTGTGTGTAACTGCGTGTATCTGCTTGTAAGTGCGTGTAACTATGTATAAGTGTGTGTAAGTGTGTGTAAGTGTATAAAAGTACTTGTAAGTATGTGTAAGTACGTGTAAGTGCGTGTAAGTGTGTGTAAGTGCGTGCAAGTGTGTATAAGTACGTGTAAGTGCGTGTAAGTGTGTGTCAGTGCGTGTAAGTGCGAGTAAGTGCATGTAAGTGCGTGTAAGTGCATGTAACTGCGTGTAAGTGCGTGTAAGTGCGTGTAAGTACCTGTAATTGTGTGTAAGTGTGTGTAAGTGTGTATAAGTGCGTATAAGTGCATGTAAGTGTGTGTAAGTGCATATAAGTATATGTAAGTGTGTGTAAACACGTGTGAGTGGATACAAGTACGTGTAGGTGCGTGTAAGTGCGTGTAAGCACGTGTAAGTGCGTGTAGCTATGTGTAAGTACGTGTATCAGTGTGTAAGTGTGTGTAAGTGCGTGTATGTGTGTGCAAGTGCGTGTAAGTATTTGTAAGTGCGTGTAAGTGCGTGTAAGTATGTGTAAGTGCATGTAAGTATTTGTAAGTGCGTGTAAGTATGTTTAAGTGCGTGTAAGTGCGTGTAAGTTTGTGTAAATGCGCTTAAGTGTGTGTAAGTGCGTGTGAGTGCGTGTAAGTACATGAAAGTGCGTGTAAGTGCGTGTAAGTACGTGTAAGTATGTATAAGTACGTCTAAGTGCGTATAGGTACGTCTAAGTGCATCTAAGTGCATGTAAGTGCGTGTAAGTGCGTGTAAGTGTGTGTAAGTACGTGTAAGTGCATGTAGGTGCGTGTGAGTCCGTGTAAGTACGCGTAAGTGCATGTCATTGCATGTAAGTGCGTGTAAGTGTGTGTAAGTATATGTTAGTCCATGTAAGTGCGTATAAGTGCGTGTAAGTGCGTGTAAGTGCGTGTAAGTGTATGCAAGTGTATGTAAGTACGTGTAAATGCATGTAAGTGCGTGTAAGTGTGTATAAGCATGAGTAAGTGCGTGTAACTGCGTGTAAGTGCGTGTAGGTGCGTGTAAGTGTTTGTAAGTGTATGTAAGTACGTGTAAGTGTATGCAAGTACATGTAAGTACGTGTAAGTGCGTGTAGGTGCGTGAAACTGCATGTAAGTGCGTGTAAGTACGTGTAAGTACGTGTAACAACGTGTAAGTGCGTGTAAGTGCGTGTAAATGTGTATAAGTACGTGTAAGTACGAGTAAGTGCATGTAAGTGCGTTTAAGTGCTTGTAAGTGCCTGTCAGTACGGGTAAGTGCGTGTAAGTGTGTGTAAGTGCATGTAAGTATGTGTAAGTGTGTGTAATTGCATGTAAGTCCGTGTAAGGACATGTAAGTACGTGAAAGTGCGTGTAAGTACGTGTAAATGCGTGTAAGTGCATGTTAGTGTGTGTAAGTGCCTGTAAGTGCGTGTATGTGCTTGTAACTACGTGTAAGTGCGTGTTAGTGCGTGTCAGTGTGTAAAAGTGCGTGTAAGTACGTGTAAGTGCTTGTTAGTGCGTGTAAGTACGTGTAAGTGTGTATAACTGCGTGCAAGTGTGTGTAACTGCGTGTAAGTATGTGTAAGTGCATGTAACTACGTGTAACTGCGTGTTAGTGCATGTAAGTGCGTATCAGTGTGTGTAAATGCATGTAAGTGCTTGTAAGTGCGTGTAAGTGTGTGTAAGTGCATGTAAGTGCGTGCAAGTGCTTGTAAGTACGTGTAAGGGCGTGTAAGTGTGTGTAAGTGCCTGTAAGTGCGTGTAAGTGCGTGTAAGTGCATGAATGTGCGTGTAAGTGCGTGTGAGTGTGAGTAAGTGTGTGTAAGTGCGTATAAGTACATGTAAGTGCGTATAAGTGCATGTAAGTACGTGTAAGTGCGAGTAAGTGCGTGTTAGTACATATTCGTACCTATAAGTGCATGTAAGTGCGTGTAAGTATGTGTCAGTGCGTGTAAGTACGTGTAAGTGTGTGTAACTGCATGTAAGTACATGTTAGTGCGTATAAGTGCATGTAAGTGCGTGTAAGTGCATGTAAGTACGTATAACTGCGTGTAAGTGCATGTCATTGCGTATAAGTGCGTAAAAGTGTGTGTTAGTACGTGTAAGTGTGTGTAAGTGCGTGTAAATGCGTGTAAGTGCCTGTTAGTGCGTGTAAGTACGTGCAAGTACGTGTAAGGACATGTATGTGTGTGTAAGTGCGTGTAAGTGTGTATAAGTGCGTGTAAGTACATGCAAGTGTGTGTAAGTGCATGGAGGTGCCTGTAAGTGCATGTAAGTACGTGTAAATGGGTATAAGTGCATGTAAGTAGATGTAACTATGTGTAAGTGTGTGTAAGTGTGTATACCTATGTGTAGGTGCGTGTAAGTGCATGTAAGTGTGTGTAAGTACGAGTCATTGCGTGTAAGTGTGTATAAGTGCGTGTAAGTGTATGTAAGTGTGTGTAAGTGCATGTAAGTACGTGTAAGTGCGTGTAAGTACGTGTAAGTGGGTATAAGTACGTGTAAGTGCGTGTAAGTGCGTGTAAGTGGATACAAGTGCGTGTAAGTGTGTGTAAGTGCATGTAAGTGTGTGTAAGTACGTGTAACTCCATGTAAGTGCATGAAAGTACGTGTAAGTGTGTGTAAGTGTCTATAACTGCGTGTAAGTGCGTGTAACTGCGTGTAAGTGTGTGTATGTGCGTATAAGTGTGTGTAAGTACGTGTAATTGCATGTAAGTACGTGTAAGTGCGTGTAAGTGCGTGTAAGTGCATGTATGTATTTATAAGTGCATGTAAGTACGTGTAAGTACGTGTAAGTTGGTGTAAGTGCGTGTAAGTACGTGTAAGTGTAATTTACTGCGTGTAAGCACGTGCAAGTGCGTGTAAGTATGTGTATGTGCATATAGGTACGTGTAAGTGTGTGCAAGTGTGTGTAAGTGTGTGTAAGTACGTGTAAGTGCATGTAAGTACGTGTAAGTACGTGTAAGTGCGTATAAGTATGTCTAAGTGCATGTATGTGTATGTACGTGCGTGTAAGTGCGTGTAAGTGCATGTAAGTGCGTGTAAGTGTGTGTAAGTGCATGTAAGTGCATGTAAGTGCGTGTAAGTGTGTGTTCCTATGTGTAAGTTCGTGTAAGTGCATGTAAGTGCATGTAAGTATGTGTAAGTGTGTGTAAGTGCGTATAAGTGTATGTAAGAGCGTGTAAGTGCGTGTAAGTGTGTGTAAGTGCGTGTAAATGTGTGTAAGTGTATGTAAGTGTGTGTAAGTACATGTAAGTGCGTGTAGGTACATGTAAGTCCGTGTAAGTGCGTATAAGTGCGTGTAAGTATGTGTATGTGCATGTAAATTCGTGTAAGTGTATGTAAGTACGTGTAAGTGTGTGTACGTTTGTGTGAGTGTGTGTAAGTGCATGTAAGTGTGTGTAAGTACATGTAAGTGTGTGTAAGTGTGTGTAAGTGCGTGTAAGTGCGTGTAAGTGTGTTTAACTGCGTATAATTACGTGTAAGTGCGGGTAAGTACGTGTAAGTGCATGTAAGTGCATGTAATTGCGTGTAAGTGCTTGTAGTCATGTGTAAGTGCATGTAAGGACATGTAAGTGCGTATAAGTACGTATAAGTACGTATAAGTGTGTCTAAGTGTGTGTAAGTGTGTGTAAGTGTGTGTAAGTGGGTGTAAGTGCGTGTAACTGCATATAAGTGCGTGTAAGTGCGTATAAGTGCGTATAAGTACGTGTAAGTGCATGGAAGTGCGTGTAAGTGTGTGTAAGTACTTGTAAGTACGTGTAAGTGCGTGGAAGTGCATGTAAGTGTGTGTAACTGCGTGTAAGTGCATGTAAGTGCATGTAAGTGCATGTAAGTGCATGTAAGTGCATGTAAGTGCGTGTAAGTGCGTGTAAGTGCGTGAAACTGTGTGTAAGTGCGTGTAAGTGCATATAAGTGTATGAAAGTGCGTGTAAGTGCGTGTAAGTGTGTGTAAGAACATGTAAGTGCGTGTAAGTGCACGCAACTGCATGTAAGTTCGTGTAAGTGTGTGTAAGTGCGCGTAAGTACGTGTAACTGTGTGTAAGTGCGTGTAACTACGTGTAAGTGTGTGTAAGTGCGTGTAAGTGGAGGTAAGTTCATGTAAGTGTGTGTAAGTGCATATAAGTGTGTGTAAGTGCATATATGTGTTTGTAAGTGCGTGTAAGTACATGTAAGTTCGTGTAAGTGCGTGTAAGTTTGTGTAAATACGTGTAAGTATGTGTAAGTGGAATTAACTGCGTGTAAGTACGTGTAAGTATGTGTAATTGCGTGTAAGTGCGTATACGTGCGTGTAGGTGCATGTAAGTGTGTGTAAGTACGTGTAAGTGTGTGTAAGTGGGTTTAAGTGTGTGTAAGTGTGTGTTAGTACTTGTAAGTGCGTGTAAGTGCATGTAAGTACTTGAAAGTACGTGTAAGTACGTGTAAGTGCATGTAAGTGTGTGTAAGTATGTGTAAGTGCGTGTAGGTGCATGTAAGTCCGTGTAAGTACGCGAAAGTGCATGTACGTGTGTGTAAGTACGTGTAAGTACGTGTAAGTGTGTGTAAGTACGTGTAAGTGGGTGTAAGTGCGTGTAAGTATATGTAAGTGCATGTAAATGCGTTTAAGTGTGTGTAAGCACGTATAAGCACATGTAAGTGCGTGTAACTGTGTGTAAGTGCGTGTAGGTGTGTGTAAGTGCGTATAAGTGCGTCTAAGTATGTGTAAGTGTATGCAAGTGTGTTTTAGTGCGTGTAAGTGTGTATAAGTGCTTGTAAGTGCATGTAAGTACGTGTAAGTGTGTGTAAGTACGTGTAAGTACGTGTGAGTGTGTGTAAGTACATGTAAGTATGTGTAAGTCCATGTATGTGTGTGTAAGTGGGTGTAAGTGCGTGTAAGTACGTGTAAGTGTATGTGACTGCGTGTAAGTGCATGTAAGTGCGAGTAAGTGCGTGTAATTGCGTGTATGTATGTGTAAGTGCGTGTAAGTGTGTGTAAGTGCGTATAAGTGCGTGTAAGTGCATGTAAGTGCTTGTAAGTACGTGTAAGTGCGTGTAAGTGCATGTAAGTGTGTGTAACTATGTGTGATGGTGTGTAACTGCGTGTAAGGGTATGTAAGTACATGTAAGTGCGTATAAGTGCATGTAAGTGCGTGTAAGTGCGTGTAAGTGCGTGTAAGTGCTTGCAAGTGCGTATAAGTAGGTGTAAGTATGTGTAAGTGCGTGTAAGTTCTTGTAAGTGTGTGTAAGTCTTTGTAAGTGTGTATAAGTGCGTTTAAGTGCGTGTAAGTGTGTGTAAGTACGTATAAGTGCGAGTAAGTGCATGTAAGTACGTGTAAGTGCGTATTTGTGCGTATAAGTACGTGTAAGTGCGTGTAAGTGTGTGTAAGTGCGTATAAGTACGTGTAAGTGTCTGTAACTGCCTGTAAGTGTGTGTAATTGCGTGTATGTGCGTGTAAGTAAGTGTAAGTGCGTGTAAGTGTGTGTAACTGCGTGTAAGCATGTGAGAGTGCGTGTAAGTGTGTGTTGGTGTACATGAATATGTGTACGTGTGTGTAAGTGCGTATAAGTGTTTGTAACTACGTGTAAGTGTGTGTAAGTGCGTGTAAGTATGTATAAGTGCGTGTAAGTGCATGTAACTGCGTGTAAGGGCGTGTAAGTGTGTGTAAGTACGTGTTAGTGTGTATACGTGCGCAGAAGTGCGTGTAAGTGCGTGTAAGTACGTATAAGTACGTTTAAGTACGTGTAAGTGTGTGTACGTGTGTGTAAGTGTGTGTAAGTACATGTAAGTGCGTATAAGTACGTTTAAGTATGTGTAAGTGAGTATGAGTGCGTGTAAGTGTGTGTAAGTGCATGTAATTGTGTGTATGTGCGTGTAAGTGTGTGTAAGTGCGTGTAAGTGCGTGTAAGTGCGTGTAAGTGCGTGTAAGTATGTGTAAGTGTGTGTAAGTGTGCGTAATTGCATTTAAGTACGTGTAAGTACGTGTAAGTATGTGTAACTGCATGTATCTACGTGTAAGTGCGTGTAACTGTGTATAAGTGTATATACGTGCGTGTAAGTGTGTGTAAGTATGTGTAAGTGTGTGTAAGTGCATGTAAGTGCGAGTAAGTGTGTGTAAGTGCATGTAAGTGCGTATAAGAACGTGTCAGTATGTGTAAGTGTGTGTAAGTGCGTGTAAGTGCGACCAAGTGTGTGTAAGTACGTGTAAGCGCATGTAACTGGGTGTTAGTGCGTGGAAGTGTGTGTAAGTACGTGTAAGTATGTATAAGTGTGTAAACGTATGTGTAAGTGCGTGTAAGTGCGTGTAAGTGCGTGTAAGTATGTGTAAGTACGTGTAAGCATGTCTAAGTGTGTGTAAGTACGTATAAGTGCGTATAAGTGCATGTGAGTGGGCGTAAGTGCATGTAAGTGCGTGTAACTGCGTGTAAGGATGTGTAAGTGGGTACAAGTGTGTGTAAATGCATATACGTTTATGTAAGTATGCGTAACTGCATGTAAGTGCGTGTAAGTACGTGTAAGTGCGTGTAAGTGCGTGTAAGTGCGTGTAACTGCATGTAAGTGCATGTAACTGTGTGTAAGTGTGTGTAAGTAC
This sequence comes from Penium margaritaceum, assembly GCA_023375785.1. NCBI lineage: Eukaryota > Viridiplantae > Streptophyta > Zygnematophyceae > Desmidiales > Peniaceae > Penium > Penium margaritaceum. Next base: position 546,510 of record SZWC01000189.1, read on the forward strand.
GTGTAAGTGTATGTGTGTGTAAGTACGTGTAAGTGCGTGTAAGTACGTGTAAGTGATGTTAGTGCATGTAACTGTTCATAAGTGCGTATAAGTACGTGTAAGTGCGAGTAAGTGTGTACAAGTTTGTGTAAGTGCGTGTAAGTGCATGTAAGCGCAATTAACTGCGTGTAAGTGCGTGTAAGAGGGTGTAAGTGCGTGTAAGTGCCTAAAAGTGTGTGTAAGTGCGTGCAAGTGCGTCTAAGTGCGTGTATGTGCGTGTAAGTACATGATTGTGCGTGTAAGTATATATGAGTGCATAGAAGTGTGTGAAAGTGCGAGTAAGTACGTGTAAGTGCGTGTAAGTATGTGTAAGTACGTGTAAGTGCGTGTAAGTGCGTGTAAGTGCATCTAAGCGCGTGTAAGTGTATATAAGTGTGTGTTAGTGCATATAAGTACGTGTAAGAGGTATGTAGGTGCGTGTAAGTCCGTGTAAGTGCGCGTAAGTGCGTCTAAGTTTCTGTAAGAACCTATAAGTGTGTGTAAGTGCATGTAAGCGCGTGTAAGTGTGTATAAGTGCGTGTAAGTGCGTGTAAGTGCGTGTAAGTGTGTAAAAGTGTATGTAAGTGCTGGTAAATGCATGTAAGTGGGTATAAGTGTGTGTAAGCACGTGTAAGTGCGTGTAGCTGCATCTAAGTGCGTGTAAGTACGTATGAGTGTATGTAAATGCGTGTAAGTGCGTGTAAGTGTATGTAAGCACAGATAAGCGCGTCTAAGTGCGTGTAAATGCGTGAAAGTGCATGTAAGTGCATGTAAGTACGTGTAAGTGCGTGTAATTGCATGTAAGTGCATGTAAGTGCGTGTAAGTCCGTGTAACTGCATGTAGGTGTGTATAAGTGTATACAAGTGTGTGCAAGTGCATGTAAGTGCGTGTAAGTGAGTGTAAGTGCGTGTAAGTGCGGGTAAGTGCGTGTAGGTGCATGTAAGTGTATCTAAGTGCGTGTAAGTACGTGTGATTCCATGCAGGTGTGTGTAAGGACATGTAAGTGCGTGTAAGTGTGTGTAAGTGTATGTAAATGCATGCAAGTACGTGTAAGTGTGTGTAAGTGCCTCTAAGTGCGTGTATGTACCTGTAACTGTGTATAAGTGCGTGTAAGTGCGTGTAAGTGTGTATAAGTGTGTGTAAGTATGTGTAAGTATGTGTAAGTGCTTGTTAGTGTGTGTAAGTACGTGTAAGTACGTGTAAGAATGTGTAAGTGTGTGTAACTGCGTGTTAGTGCGTGTAACTGCGTGTAAGTACGTGTAAGTGCGAGTAAGTACGTGTAAGTGCGTGTTAGTGCATGTATGTGTGTGTAAGTGCGTGTACATGTGTGTAAGTGCTTGTAAGTGCATGTAAGTGCGTGTAAGTGCGTGTAAGTGCATGTAAGTGCATGTAAGTGCGTGTAAGTACTTGTATGTATGTGTAAATGTGTTTAAGTGCATGTAAGTGCATACAAGTCCGTGTAAGCATGTGTAAGTGCGTGTAAGTGTGTGTAAGTGTGAGAAAATGCGTGTAAGTGCGTGTTAGTGCACATTCGTGCGTATAAGTGCGTGTAAGTACGTGTAAGGGTGTGTAAGTGCATGTAAGTACGTGTAAATGTGTGTAACTGTGTGTCAGTGCGTGTAAGTGTGTGTAAGTGTGTTTAAGTGTGTGTAAGTACATGTAAGTGCATGTGAGTGCATGTAAGTGTGTGTAAGTGTGTGTAAGTGCGTGTAAGTGCGTATAAGTATGTGTAAGTGCATGTAACTATGTATAAGTGTGTACAAGTGTGTGTAAGAATGTGTAAGCGTGTGTAAGTGCGTGTAAGTGCGTGTAAGTGCGTGTAAGTGCATGAAAGTATGTATAAGTACATATAAGTGTGTGTAAGTGCGTGTAAGTGTGTCAAAGTGTGTATAAGTGCATGTAAGTGTGGGTAAGTACATGTAAGTGCGTGTAAGTACATGTAAGTACGTGTAAGTGGGTATAAGTGCATGTAAGTACGTGTAAGTACGTGTAAGTGTGTGTAAGTACGTATGAGTACGTGTAAGTGCGTGGAAGTGCGTGTAAGTATGTGTAAGTGCATGTAAGTGCGTGTAAGTACGTATAAGTGTGTGTAAGTGCATGTAAGTGTGTTTAAGTGCATGTAAGTGCATGTAAGTGTGTGTAAGTATGTGTAAGTGGGCATAAGTGTGTGCAAGTGCGTTTAGGTGTGTGTACGTATGCATAAGTGCATTTAAGTGCATATAGGTACGTATAAGTGCGTGTAAGTGTGTCTAAGTGCATGTAAGTGCGTGTAAGTGCGCGTAACTCCGTATAAGTGCGTGTAAGTATGTGTAAGTGTGTCTAAGTGTGTGTAACTGCGTGTAAGTGCATGTAACTGCATGCAAGTGTGTATAAGTGCGTAAAAGTGTGTGTAAGTGCAAATAAGTACCTGTAAATGTGTGTAAGTGCGTGTAAGTGTGTGTAAGTGCATGTAAGTGCATGTAAGTGCGTGTAAGTATGTGAACATGTATGTAAGTGCGTGTAAGTTTGTGTAAGTACGTGTCAGTGCGTGTTAGTGCAATCAATTGCATGTAAGTACGTGTCAGTGTATGTAAGTGTGTGTATGTGCATATAAGTACGTGTAAGTGTGTGCAAGTGCGTGTAAGTGCGTGTAAGTGCGTGTAAGTGCGTGTAAGTACGTGTAAGTACGTATAAGTGTGCGTAAGTGCATGTAAGTGCGTGAATGTATGTAAGTGCGTGTAAGTGCGTGTAAGTGTGTGTAAGTGTGTGTAAGTGCGTGTAAGTGCGTGTAAGTGCGTGTTCGTGTATGTAAGTGTGTGTAAGTGCATGTAAGTACACGTAAGTGCGTGTAAGTGCGTATACGTGTATGTAAGTGTATATAAGTGCGTGTAAGTGCGTGTAAGTGCGTGTAAGTGCGTGTAAGTGCGTATAAGTGAGTGTAAGTGTGTGTAAGTACGTGTAAGTGCGTGTATGTATGTGTAAGTCTGTGTAAGTGCGTGTAAGTGTGTGTAAGTGTGTGTAAGTGTGCGTAAGTACGTGTAAATGTATGTAAGTACGTGTAAATGTGTGTAAGTGCATGTAAGTGTGTGTAAGCATATGTAAGTACGTGTAACTGCGTATAAGTGCATGTACGTGCGTGTAAGTGCATGTAAGTATGTGTAAGTGCGTGTGAATATATGTAAGTGCCTGTAAGTACGTGTAAGTGCGTGTAAGTGCGTGTTAGTGCATGTAAGTGTGTGTAAGTACATATAAGTATGTGTAAGTGTGTGTAAGTGTGTGTGAGTACGTGTAAGTGCATGTAAGTGTGTGTAAGTACATGTAAGTATGTGTAACTGCGTGTAAGTGCGCGTAAGTGCATGTAAGTGTGTGTAACTGCGTGTAAGTGTGTGTAAGTGCGGGTAAGTGCGTGTAAGTGCATGTAAGTACATGTAATTGCGTGTAAGTGCTTGTAATTGTGTGTAAGTGCATGTAAGGACATGTAAGTGCGTGTAAGTACGTGTAAGTTTGTGTAAGTGTGTGTTAGTGTGTGTAAGTGCCTGTAAGTGCGTGTAAGCACGTGTAACTGCATGTAAGTGTGTGTAAGTGCGTGTAAGTGCGTGTAAGTGCATGTAACTGCGTGGAAGTGTGTGTATGCGTGTGTAAGTGCTTATAAGTGCGTGTAAGTGCTTGAAATACGTGTAAGTACGTGTAACTATGTGTAAGTACGTGTAACTACGTGTAAGTGTATGTAAGTTTGTGTAAGTGCGTGTAAGTACGTGTAAGTGCATATAAGTATGTGTAAGTGTGTGTAAGTGCGTGTAAGAATGTGTAAGTGTGTGTGATTGCGTGTAAGTGTTTGTAAGTGCATATAAGTACGTGTAATTATGTGTAAGAGCGTGTAAGTTTGTGTAAGTGCGTATAAGTGCGTGTAAGTGCAATAAACTGCGTGTAAGTGTGTGTAAGTACGTGTTATTGCATGTAAGTGTGTGTAAGTGCATGCAAGTGTGTGTAAGTGTGTTGAAGTGCGTATAAATGCGTGTAAGTGCATGTAAGTGCGTGTAAGCACGTGTAAGTGCGTATAACTGTGTGTACGTGCGTGTAAGTGCGTGTGGCATTGCGTGGCATGGCGTGGCATGGCATGGCATGGTGTGTTGTGGTGTGGGGTGGTGCGGCGTGGTGCGGATGGCGTGGCGTGGTGTGGCATGGCATGGGATCACATGTCGTGGTGTGCCGTAGTGCAGCATGGTGTGGCGGGGCTCGGTGCAATGGGGCGCGGGGCATATTGCTGCACCATGCACCATTGGTGCGTGGCGTGTTGTATGGCGGCTTAAGGCATGCGGCGTGCGGCGTGCGGCTCAGGGCGCGGTGAGGAGTGCCTTGTTGTGTTGCGTTGTATTGCATTGCGTGGTGTGGCGCCCTGTTGCACTGTGTGGCATCGTATGGCATTGTGTGGCATCGTGTGGCATCGTGTGGCATCGTGTGGCCTTGTGTGGCATCGTGTGGCATCATGTGGCATCGTGTGGCATCGCGTGGCATCATGTGGCATCGTGTGGCATCATGTGGCATCGTGTGACACCTTGTGGCAGCCCGTGGCATCGTGTGGCATCATGCGGCATCATGTGGTGTTACATGGTGTGGCATGGCGTGGCGTCGCCTTGTGTGGCATGGCAAGGTCTGGCGTAGAGTGTTTTGGAGTGAAGTGGCTTAGCTTGGTGTGGCATGGCATTGCGTGGCCTGTGGTGGCGCTTCGTGGTGTGGCTGGAATGCGGCGTGGCGTGGTGTGGCGTGGCTTGGAGTGGCGTGGAGTCGCTTGGGATGACATGGCATTGCGTGGCCTTTTGGAGCTTGGCGTGGTGTGGGCATGGAATGGCGTGGCGTGGCGCACTGTGGCGCAGTGCAACGCGACATGACGTGACGTGATGTGAGGCGACTCAATATAAGTGCTTGTAAGTGCATATAAGTGCGTGTAAGTGCGTGTAAGTACGTGTAAGTGCGTGTAAGTGCATGTAAGTACGTGTAAGTACGTGTAAGTGTGTATAAGTGCGTGTAAGTGTGTATAAGTACGTGTAAGTGCATGTAAGTGTGTGTAAGTTCATGTAAGTGCGTGTAAGTGCGTGTAAGTACGTGTAAGTGGGTATACATGTGTGTAAGTGCGTGGAAGTACATGTAAGTGTGAGAAAGTGCGTGTAGGTACGTGTAAGTGCGTATAAGTACGTGTAAGTGCGTGTAATTGTGTGTAAGTNTGTGTGGCATCGTGTGGCATCGTGTGGCATCGTGTGGCATCATGTGGCATCGTGTGGAATCGTGTGGCATCGTGTGGCATCGTGTGGCATCGTGTGGCATCGTGTGGCATCATGTGGTATCGTGTGGCACCGTGTGGCATCGTGTGGCATCGTGTGGCATCGTGGGGCATCATGTGGTGTTACATGGTGTGGCATGGCGTGGCGTCGCCTTGCGTGGCATGGCAAGGTCTGGCGTGGAATGCTGTGGAGTAAAGTGGCTTGGCTTGGCGTGGCGTGGCATTGCGTGGCCTGTGGTGGCATTGCGCGGTGTGGCTGGAATGCGGCGTGGCGTGGCATGGCGTGGCTTGGAGTGGCGTGGAGGCGCTTGGGATGACATGGCGTTGCGTGGCCTTTTGGAGCTTGGCGTGGTGTGGCATGGAATGGCGTGGCGTGGCGCACCGTGCCACACTGTGACGCGACCTGACATTATGTGACGTGAGGCGACGCAATGGGACTTGACACAACATCTCATAACACAACATGAGCCGTTTGCAGGCAACCACCGCTTCACAGCCGTTGTAAGAATTCTACCCACTGCATCCGTCCTGTGCGCAGGTGTCTGGCGTTCAAAGCATGTCTGTACGGCGCGATCGGGTTCGTGATGGGCATCGCAGGCACCAGTCTGGTGCAGGGTCTCACAGGACTACAAGAGAAGGTGCGACACAGGATTCTCATGTGCGTGCGTGTGTGTGCGTGCATGGTCTGTGGTCATCCTGGTTGAAGCAAAATCTGTTTGATCGCACTGAAGCTTATTCAATATTTATTCTGTCCATGCTGGTTACCATTCAATTCTTCTGTTCTGACCTGAGCTAGATTGCATTGCAATTTATGCGAACTGAAGGGATGCCTAGATCAACCTACTCAGATTCGATACTTAAATTTTGGTTTTTAATGAAATGCTTTGGACATCCCGGTTGAACCAACTCCTGGGTCACCACTCGGTCAAGAAGCATGTGCAGCCGCAACAGGTTCATTAAATGACATTTCAATCACGTTTCATGTGCAGCCGGTGGCAGAGTTCGTATGTGATTCCAGCCTTGCACTCGTCAGCACTCCTTCTGTTGCGTTGGCTGTAAGTGCGTGCTACTCCGTTGTTACCACATCTACCATGCCATGCAATGCCCGCCCTTCACATCTCGCACCGTACCTCATGAGGCTGAGAGATTGGGGAATGCTGCGGTGCATGGGTGTTTGTGTGGGTGTGGGTGTGGGTGTGGGTGTGGGTGTGGGTGT
>SZWC01000190.1:3999-65001 GCA_023375785.1 Penium margaritaceum
CACTTCACCAAGTACATCTGGGTCCGCGCTGTGTCCAACAAGAGCTCCGCGACTGCGGCAAAGTTCATCCGCGAAGAGATCTTTTACCGCTTTGGTGGATGCAGCGTGGTACACAGCGACAATGGCACCGAATTCATGGGGGCCTTCAGAGAGGAGCTGGAAGAGTGGGGGGTCCGCCATGTACACTCCGGGCGGTACAGGCCAGAATCCCAGGGGCAAGTGGAGCGGGTGCACGAGATATTGGAACGTGCAGTGGCCACCGCGGAAGGTGGCAGTTGGACAGAAACACTGAAGAAGACGGCACACTTCATCAACACAACACCCAGCCGCGCAACCTCCTTCTCACCCCACATGCTGCTCCTTGGGCAGCCCCCACGAGCTGCGCTGGGCATGCCGCAGAAGCCGCTGAGGCTACCACTTGAAGACGAGGAACAGGGACAGCGCACGGAGGAGGAACGGGACAAGGAGGTCGCAGAATGGTTCCGCGAGCGCTGTGAAAGAACGCGGGCCATGAGAGCAGAGGCGCGGTTGAGGGGCTCAGTCGCTGCGTGGCGCGGATGCGATGCAGCCAATCGACGGCTGAACCACGGGCCTATCAAAGAAGGCCACTTGGTGTATCTCCGCCCCTTCCCTAATGCGGGGCGGGAAGCAGGAGAGCCGCGAGAGGTGTATCGCGTGGCAACCGTCGAGGCGGGGCAAGTGTGGTTGGAGGGGCCGGAGGGGTTCAGCGATCGCAGTTACCCAGCCACGGAGTTCGTGCTGTTGCCACCAGCATGGCAAACGCATATTCCCGGGACAGGAGGCCGCCTGCCGCCTCTAGGACAGCGGAATGGCTCACGGGGCTGGCGAGCGGAGGAGGTGCTGGACGTTTGCGAGGAACAGGTGTTGCGGCATGAGCAGGAGTGGAGCCAGGAGCCGGAGGAGGTTGAGGAGGAGGAGTCCGATGTCCGCGAAATCTCCGCGGAGGAGGCACAGAACGGGTCACGGCAAGAGCAGCCACGGCAGGAACGGCAGCCGGAGCAGGGGAAACAGCAGGAGCGGAAGAAAGAAGGAGAACCCGCAGACGCGCTCGAGCGAGAGCCTGAGCAAGCCTCGGCAGAAGTGACTCAGCGGTCAAATCAGGAGGCAACGCGGACTGCAGCGCCGATGAGCCCCAAGACTCTGGCCAGCTACACCGGCCCATGTGTGTGGTGCGGAGAAAGTCTCCCGGCCGAACTACGCCTGAAGGTGGTGTGCCGAGTGTGTGGAAAACCAGCACATCAGTACGCCGGTGGGGCCTCCAAGACCTGCATCGGGCTGAACCGCACCTGCTTGCGATGCCTGAAGGAAGCCGCTGAGGAGGAGGCGAAGAAGCGGAGGGGAGGCGAGGGAGCTGGACCCGGAGGTGGGGACGCACCACCCCGCGGCCGATGGGACCCAGACGACGAGGAGGAAGAAGAGGAGGAAGAAGAAGAAGAGGAAGAGTCAGAAGCGGAGGAGGAGGTACGGGGGGAAGAGGGGCATCAACCCGTGGCATGTCCCACATGCCTGAAGGCGGTGCAGGATGGGGGAAAATGCGCGATCTGCACGAGGCCTGCTCATCAAGAATGCCTGGTAGCAGGCCACTCCGCTTGGAAGGGCCAATGCCATCAGTGTGTGGGCAACGAGCTCCTTGAGACGGGCTGCTACTTAAGCTTTACCGCGGAGACCAAGGAACCCGCGTGCTTTGCCTGCCAGGAAGGGATGGCAGAGTTCGGAAAGGGATGTGGCATGTGTTTGAAGATGTGCCACCAGCGGTGTGGCAGAAGGGGTAAGGAAGGAGTATGGACCTGTCATCACTGCCTCGCTCAGCCCAGAAAAGAGAATTCGGGAGCGGACAATTCCGGGGTGCGTTGCTGCGGAGACGCTTGTGGGGGGATCGTCACCGGAATGGCATGCCACTGCGAGCACTGCGGAGGATGGGCCCACGCGGAGTGTGCTGCTGAGGTGGGAAGGAACGAAGAAGGGCAGGTGGTGTACCGCTGCACCAGTTGCAGGACGTATGAGCGGATCCCGCACTGCTCTTCCTGCAAGAGAAGACTGGGTGCAGAAGATATCACCACGGGAGCCCGATGCGAGGGATGCCACCTGTACGTGCATCAGGAATGTTCCGCGCGATACCAGCGGAAGGGCGGGGAGGTGGAGGCATATTGCCGCCCTTGTCAACACCGGCAGCGGCCGGGTCCACAAGAAAAGTTCACACGACTGCTGCGTCGATGAAACTCTGGGACAGAGTCTTGAAAAGGGGGGGTTGGGGGCATCAGTGTCACGCGCCATTCCACCGCAGCTCCGCAGCAAAGATTCCCCGCGGAAGAAGAAGTTGGTGCCGCCTCAAATCCGCGCAGGGATGCTGGCTCCCGCGGACGCGGTTGAGCGAAAGGATGGCGCGGAATCAAGAAGGGCAGGGATTGGAATGACCACAGGAAGGCCGCCGCGGACGAACACAACTAGTCTGCGGCGGACTCTCTAACCAGACACCTAGGGGAAGGCGGGACGAGAAGGCGGGAAGACCAGCGGTGCAAAGAGAACAGGGGCAAGCCACGGAAGGATCCGCGGTCACTGACAGGGCGTACAGACTGGACAGCGGAGGAACCGAGCAATCGCGGGAGGAGCGACCAATCAGCATCGGGAACCCAGCATCAATCACGGAGAAGTTTAGGGGGACGCACCGCGAAGAACGAAGGTTCAAGGAAGAACACGAAGAACCGCGTGCGCGAGCCNCCTACTTCTACTCCCGTTCATCGCCCTCTTGCATTCCGTTGCTCCTGAGCTTGATCTGCGGATTGTGGTCCGAGTGCGTCAAGGACCAAAAGTCCGAGTGCGGTGAGCTGCCGGCGGTGCCCCTTGCTTACATACGTCTGCGGGACAGGGTTCCGCGGAAAGGAGTCGGACGCCACAGGGTGGTGGACTCCCGTGTGGGAAGAAGTGGGCCGCGGAGCATTACGCATCGGTGAGGTGCCTACGCGGAGGTCCAGGCTTGCATTCCGCGGAACAGCCCTCGGTGGGAAACTGGTGGGTAGGAGTTGAGGAGTCCAAGAACAAGTCATAACGGTGAAGTGCCTGCTCCGCGGAGCAGGCGCGGAGCGCAACCGTCCGCGGAAGAAATTGAAAAACGCGGTGAAATTGGGGGCGTCAAGTGCATGTAAGAGCGTGTAAGTGTGTGTAAGTGCGTGTAAGTACGTGTAAGTACGTGTAAGTGCGTGGAAGGGCACTAAAGTGCGTGTAAATTCTTGGAAGTGCGTGTTAGTGCTTGCAAGTGCGTGTAAGTTTGTGCAAGTGTGTGTAAGTGTGTGTAAGTGTGTGCAAGTGCGTGTATGTGTGTGTAAGTGCGTGTAAGTGAGTGTAAGTTCGTGTAAGCGAGAACACGTGCGTGTTAGTGTGTGTAAGTCTGTGTAAGTATGTGTAAGTGCGTGTAAGTGTGTGTAAGTGCATATAAGTATGTGTAAGCACGTGTAAGTATGTGGTAGTACGTATAGGTATGTGTAAGTGCGTGTAAGTGCGTGGAAGTGTGTGAAATTACGTGAAACTGTGTGTAACTTTGTGTAAGTGCGTGTAGGTACGTGTAAGTGCATGTAAGTGTGTGTAAGTACGTGTACGTGCGTGTAAGTTCGTGTATGTATAAGTGCGTGTAAGTGCGTGTTAGTGCGTGTAAGTGCTTGGAAGTACGTGTAAATGCGTGCAAGTACGAGTAAGTGTGTGTAAGTTCATGCAAGTATGTGTAAGTATGTGTAACTGCTTGTTAGTGTGTGTAAGTGCGTGTAAGTTTGCGTAAATGCGTGTAAGTGCATGTACGTACGTGTAAGTGCATGTAAGTGCGTTTAAGTTCGTGAAAGTGCATGTAATTGCGTGTAAGTGCATCTGTGTCAGTGCGTGTAAGTGCGTGTTAGTGCGTCTAAGAGTGTGTAAGTGCGTGCAAGTGCGTGTAAGTGCGTTTAAGTGCGTGTAAGTCCATGTAAGTACGTGTAAGTGCATGTACGGCCATGTAAGTGCACGTAAGTGCATGTAAGTACGTTTAAGTGTGTGTAAGTGTGTGTAAGTGTGTGTAAGTGTGTGTAAGTGTGTGTAAGTGCGTGTAAACGTGTATAAGTGTGTGTAAGTGTGTGTAAGTGCATGTAAGTGCGTGTAAGTGCGTGTAAGTGCGTGTAAGTTTGTGTAAAAGTGTGTAAGTGCGTGTAAGTATGTGTAAGTACGTGTAAGTGCATGTAGGTATGTGTAAGTTCGTGAAGGTGCGTTTAAATTCATATAAATACGTGTAAGTATGTGTAAGCGTGTGTAAATGGGTGTAAGTGTGTGTAAGTGTGTGTATGTTCGTGTAAGTTCGTGTAAGTGCATGTACGTGTGTGTAAGTGCGTGTAAGTGTGTGTAAGTGCATGTAAGTGCATGTAAGTGTGTGTAAGTGCGTGCAAGTGCATGCAAGTGTGCGTAAGTGCGAGAAGTATGTGGAAGTACGTGTAAGTATGTTTAAGTGCGTGTAAGTGCGTGCCAGTTTGATTAAGTGTGTGTAAGTATGTGTAAGTGCGTGTTAGTTCATGTAAGTGCGTGTAAGTGCGTTTAAGTGCGTGTAAGTGTGTGTAAATGCGTGTAATTGCGTGTAAGTGCATGTAAATGCGTGTAAGTGTGCATAAGTGTGTGTAAGTGCGTGTAAGTGCGTGTACGTGCGTCTAAGTGTGTGTACGTGCGTGTAAGTATGTGTAAGTGTGTTTTAGTCGAGTTAGTTCGTGTAAGTGTGTGTAAGTGCGTGTAAGTTTGTGTCAATGCGTGTAAGTGTGTATAATTATGTGTAAGTTTGTGTAAGTGCGTGTAAGTGTGTGTAAGTTTGTGTAAGTGCATGTAAGTGCGTGTAAGTTGGCGTAGGTGTGTGTAAGTGCATGTAAGTGTGTGTAAGTGTGTGGAAGTGCGTGTAAGTGCATGTAAGTGCGTGTAAGTGCGTGTAAATGCGTGTAAGTGCGTGTCAGTGCGTGGAAGTGCGTGTAGGTGGGTGTACATTCATGGAATTGCGTGTTAGTGCTTGCAAGTGCGTGTATGTTTGTGCAAGTGTGTGTAAGTGTACGTAAGTGTGTATAAGAGCGTGTAAGTATGTGTAAGTGTGTATAAGTGAGTGTAAGTATGTGTAAGTGTGAATAAGTGTGTGTTAGTGTGTATAAGTGTGTGTCAGTGTATGTAAGTGTGTGTAAGTGTGTGTAAGTGCATGTAAGTGTGTGTAAGTGCGTGTAAGTGCATATAAGTACGTGTAAGTATGTGGTAGTGTGTATAGGTGTGTGTAAGTGCGTGTAAGTGCATGGAAGTGCATGTAAGTACGTGTAACTACGTGTAACTGCGTGTAAGTGCCTGTAGGTGCGTGTAAGTGCGTGTAAGTGCGTGTAAATGCGTGTACGTACATGTAAGTGCGTGTATGTATAAGTGCGTGTAAGTGCGTGTTAGTGCGTGTAAGTGCTTGTAAGTGCGTGTAAATACGTGTAAGTACGAAGAAGTGTGTGTAAGTTTGTGGAAGTATGTGTAAGTATGTGTAAGTGCGTGTTAGTGTGTGTAAGTGCGTGCAAGTGCATGTAAGTGCGTGTAAGTGCGTGTAAGAGCGTATAAGTTCGTGTTAGTGTGTGTAAGTGCGTGTAAGTGTGTATAAGTGCGTGTAAGTGATTGTAAGTGCGTGTAAGTGCATGTAAGTGTGTATAAAGGCGCGTAAGTGTGAGTAAGTGCGTGTAAGTGTGTGTAACTGGGTGTAAGTTAGTGTACATGCGTGTAAGTATGTGTAAGTACGTGCAAGTGCATGTAAGTGTGTGTTAGTCGGGTAAGTCTGTGTGAGTCTGTGTAAGTGCGTGTAAGTTTTTGTAACTGCGTGTAAGTGTGCGTAAGTGCATGTAAATTTGTATAAGTGTGTGTAAGTGTGTGTAAGTTTGTGTAAGTGCGTGTAAGTGCGTGTAAGTGTGTGTAAGTGTATGTAAGTGCGTGTAAGTTCGTGTAAGCACGTGTAAGTACATGTTAATGCGTGTAAGTGTGTGTAAGTGCGTGTAAGTGTGTGAAAGTGCGCGTAAGTTTGTGTAACTTCGTGTTAGTGTGTGTAAGTGCGTGTAAGTGCGTGTAAGTCCATGTAAGCGCGTGTATGTGTGTCGAAGTGCGTGTAAGTGCGTGTAAGTTTGAATAAGTGTGTGAGAGTGCGTGTAAGTGTCTGTAAGGGCATGTAGGTGCGCGGAAGAGCGTGTAAGTGCATGTAAGTTCATGGAAGTGCGTGTTAGAATGTGCAAGTACGCGTAAGTGTATGCAAGTGTGTGTAAGTGTAGTAAGTACGTGTAAGTGCGTGTAAGTGCGTGTAAGTGAATGTAAGTGTGTGTAAGTGGGTGTAAGTGCGTGTTAGTGCGTGTAAGTATGTGTAAGTGCATCTAAGTGCGTGTAAGTGTATGTAAGTGCATGTAAATGTGTGTAAGTGCTTGTAAGTGCGTGTAAGTGCATGTAAGTGCATGTAAGTGTGTGTGTGTGTAACTACGTGTAAGTACGTGGAAGTTTGTGTAAGTACGTGTAAGTATGTGTAAGTACGTGTAAGTGCGTGTAGGTGCGTGTAAGAGCATGTCAGTGCGTGTAAGTGTGTGTAAGTGTGTGTAAGTGCATATAAGTGTGTGTAAGTACGTGTAAGTATGTGTTAGTGCGTATAAGTGTGTGTAAGTGCGTGTAAATACATGTACGTGTGTGTTAGTTTGTGTAAGTGCGTGTAAGTGCGTGTAAATGCATATAAGTGCATGTTAGTACGTGTAAGTGCGTGCAAGTGTGTGTAAGTGCGTGTAGGTACGTATAAGTGCGTGTAAGTGCGTGTAAGTGCGTGTAAGTGCTTGCAAGTGCGTATAAGTGTGTGCAAGTATGTGTTAGTGCATGTAAGTGCGAGTAACTGCGTGTAAATGCGTGTAAGTGCGTGTAAGTTTGTGTAAGTGTGTGTAAGTATGTGTAAGTGTGTGTTTGTGTGTGTAAATGCGTGTAATTGCATGTTTGTGTGTGTAAGTGCATGTAAGTATGTGTAAGTTTGTGTAAGTGCGTGTAAGTGTGTGTAGGTACATGTAAGTGCGTGTAAGTGCATGTAAGTGCGTGTAAGTGTGTGTAAGTGCGTGTATGTGCGTGTAAGTGCGTGTAAGTGCGTGAAAGTATGTGTAAGTGCGTGTAAGTGCGTGTAAGTACGTGTAAGTGCATGTCAGTGCGTGTCAGTACGTGTATGTATTTGTAAGTTTGTGTATGTGTGGGTAAATGCGTGTAAGTGCGTGTAAGTACATGCAAGTTCGTGTAAGTTTGTATATGTGCATATAAGTGCGTGTAAGTGCGTGTAAGTGCATGTAAGTACATGTACGCGCGTGTAAGTGCGTGTAAGTGCGTGTAGGTGCCTGTAAGTTTGTGTAAGTGCGTGTGAGTGAGTGAAAGTGCGTGTAAGTGGGAATAAGTACGTATTAGTGCGTGTAAGTGGATGTAAGTGTGTGTAAGTGTGTATAAGTGCATGTTAATGCGTGTAAGTGTGTTTACGTACGTGTAAGTGCGTGTAAGTGCGTGTAAGTGCGGGTCAGTGCGTGTAACTATGTGTAAGTGCGTGTCAGTATGTGTAAGTGTGTGTAAATGTGTGTAAGTAAATGTAACTACGTGTAAGTGCGTGGAAGTGCGTGTAAGTGCGTGTAAGTGCATATAAGTGTGGTTTAAGTTCGTGTAAGTGCGTGTAATTACATGTAAGTACGTGTAAGTGCGTGTAAGTATGTGTAAGTGCATGTAAGTGCGTGTGGGTGCGTAAAAGTACGTGTAAGTGCGTGCAAGTGCATGTAAGTGCGTGTAAGTGCGTGTACCTTTAGCTTAATTGTGTGTAAGTGTGTGTGAGTGCATGTAAGTGCATGTACGCGTGTGTAAGTGTGTGTAAGTATATGTAAGTGCGTGTAAGTGCGTGTAAGTGCGTGTAAGTATGTGTAAGTGCGTGTAAGTGTGTGTAAGTACATGTACGTTCGTGTAAGTGTGTGTAAGGGCGTGTAAGTATGTGTAAGTGCATATAAGTGCGTGTAAGTACGTATAAGTGCGTGTATGTACATGTAAGTACGTGTAAGTGCAAGCTAGTGCGTGTAAGTATGTGTAAGTACATGTAAGCATGTGTAAGTGTGTGTAAGTGTGTGTAAGTAGGTGTAAGTACGTGCAAGTTCATGTAAGTACGTGTAAGTGTGTGTAAGTGCATGTAAGTGCGTGTAAGTGTGAGTAAGTACATGTAAGTGCGTGTAAATGCATCTAAGTGCGTGTAAGTGCGTGTCAATGCATTTAAGTGTGTGTAAGTTTGTGTAAGTGCGGGTAAGTGCGTGTAGGTGCGTGTAAGTGCGTGTAAGTGCGTGTATGTGCTTGTAAGTGTGTGTAAGTGCGTGTAAGTGTGTGTAAGTTCGTGCAAGTGCGTGTAAGTGCATATAAGTGTGTGTAAGTATGTGTAAGTGTGTATACGTGCGTGTAAGAGCATGTAAGTGCTTGTAAGTTCTTGTAAGTGTGTGTAAGTATGTGGTAGTGCGTGTAAGTACGTGTAAGTGCGTATACGTCCGTGTAGGTACGTGTAAGTGCGTGTACGTGCGTGTAAGTTCGTGCAAGTACGTGTAAGTGCATGTAAGTGCGTGTAAGTGCGTATCAGTGCGTGTAAGTACGTGTAAGTTTGTGTAATTGCGGGTAAGTGCATGTAAATGTGTGTAAGTACGTGTAAGTGCGTGTAAGTGCGTGTAAGTACATGTAAGTGCGTGTAAGTGCGTAAGTACGTGTAAGTGCGTGTATGTACGTGTAAGTGCGTGTAAGTCCTTGTAAGTTCGTGTAAGTGCTTGTAATGCGTGTAAGTGCGTGTAAGTGCATGTAAGTGCATGTAAGTGCGTGTAAGTGCGTATATGTGCATGTAAGTGCATATAAGTGCGTGTAAGTGTGTGTAAGTACGTGTAAGTGCGTGTAAGTTTGCGCAAGTGCGTGTAAGTGCGTGTACGTTTGTGTAAGTATGTGTAAGTGCGTGTAATTGCATGTAACTGTGTATAAGTGCGTCTAAGTGCGTATAAGTGTGTGGAAGTGCGTGTACATGCGTATAAGTGCGTGTAAGTGTATGCAAGTGCGTGTAAGTGCGTGTAAGTGTGTGTAAGTTCAGTTTAAGTACGTGTAAGTGCATTTAAGTTTGTGTAAGTTTGTGTAAGTGCATGTAAGTGCGTTTAAGTACGTGTAAGTGCGTGTTAGTGTGTGTTAGTGTGTGTTAGTGCATGTAAGTTTGTGTAAGTGCATGTAAGTACGTGTAAGTATGTATACGTGTGTGTAAGTGCGTGTAAGTGCATGTAAGTGCGTGTAAGTGCATTTATGTACGTGTAAGTGTGTGTAAGTACGTGTAAGTGCTTGTCAGTGCTTGTAAGTACATGTAAGTACGTGTTAGTGTGTGTACGTGTCTGTAAGTGCGTGTAAGTGCGTGTAAATTTATGTAAGTGCGTGTAAGTGCATGTAAGTGTGTGTAAGTGTGTATACGTGCGTGTTAGTGCGTGTAAATTTGTGTAAGTGTGTGTAAGTGCGTGTATGTGCGTGTAAGTACATGTAAGTCCATGTAAGTGCGTGTAGGTGTGTGTAAGTGCGTGAAAGTACATGTACATTCGTGCAAGTGCGTATAAGTCCATGTAAGTGCGTGTAACTGCATGTAAGTACGTGTCAGTGCGTGTAAGTGCGTGTAAGTTTGTGCAAGTACGGGTAAGTGCGTGTAAGTGCGTGTAACTGCGTGTAAGTGCGTGTAAGTGCGTGTAAGTGCGTGTAAGTGTAAGTGCGTGTATGTACTTGTAAGTGCGTGTAAGTGCCTGCAAATCCGTGTAAGTGCATGTCAGTGCGTGTAGGTGTGTGTAAGTGCATGTAAGTGCATGTATGTGCGTGTAAGTGCGTGTAAGTGTGTGTAAGTGCGTGTACGTGCGTATAAGTACATATAAGTGCGTGTAAGTGTGTGTAAGTGCTTGTGGGTTTGCGTAAGTGGATGGAAGTGCATGTACGTTTGTCTACATGTGTGTAAGTGTGTGTGATTGCGTATAGGTACGTTTAAGTGCGTGTAAATTCAGTTTAAGTGCGTGTAAGTTTGTGTAAGTTTGTGTGAGTGCATGTAAGTGTGTTTAAGTGTGTGTAACTCCGTGTAAGTGCGTGTTAGTGCGTGTTAGTACGTGTTAGTGTGTGTAAGTGTGTGTAAGTGCATGCTAGTGCATGTAAGTGTGTGTGTAAGTGTGTGTAAGTGCATGTAAGTGCGTGTTAGTGCATGTAAGTACGTTAAGTACGTGTAAGTGCCTGTAAGTACGTGTAAGTATGTGTAAGTACATGTAAGTATGTGTAAGTGCAGGTAAGTGCGTGTAAGTACGTGTAAGTACATGTAAGTACGTGTGAATGCGTGTAAGTGCGTGTAAGTGTGTGTAAGTGGGTGTAAGTGCTTGCAAGTGTAAGAATGTGCGTGTATGTATGTGTAAGTGTGCGTAAGTGCTTGTAAGTGTGTGTAAGTGCGTGTAAGTGTGTATAAGTGTGTATAGGGGTGTGTAAGTGCGGATAAGTATGTGTAAGTTTGTGTAAGTGTGTGTAAGTGTGTGTTAATGCGTGTAACTATGTGTTAGTTAATGGAATTGCGTGTAAGTGCGTGTAAGTGTGTGCAAGTACGTGTAAGTGCGTGTATGGAGTGTAAGTGTGTGAATGTGCGTGTATGTGCGTGTATGTGCATGTAAGTGCGTGTAAGTGCATGTAAGTGCGTGTAGGTTTGTGTAAGTTTGTGTAAGTGCGTGTAAGTACGTGTAAGTGCGTGTAAGTACGTGTAAGTGTGTGTAAGTATGTGTAAGTGCGTGTAAGTGTGTGTAAGTGCGTGTAGGAGCGTCTTGGTGCGTGTAAGTGCGTGTAATGATGTGCAAGTAGGTATAAACGTGGGTAAGTGTATGTAAGTTTGTGTACGTGCGTGTAAGTGCGTGTATGCACGTGTAAGTGCATGTAAGTGCGTGTAAGTGTGTGTGAGTGCGTATAAGTTTGTGTATGTATGTGTAAGTGCGTGCAAGTACGTAAAGGTGCGTGTAATTGTGTGCAAGTGTGTGTAAGTACGTGTAAGTGCGTGTTAGTGCGTGTAAGTGTGTGTAAGTGCGTGCAATTGCGTGCAAGTTTGTGTAAGTGCGAGAAGTACGTGTAAGTACATGTCAGTTTGTTTAAGTATGTGTGAGTGCGTGTAGGTGCGTGTTAGTTCATGTAAGTGCGCATAAGTGCGTGTAAGTGTGTGTAAGTGCGTGTAAGTACGTGTAAGTGCATGTAAGTGCGCATACGTGTGTGTAAGTACGTGTAAGTGCGTGTAAGTGTGTGTAAGTTAGTGTAAATGCGTGTAAGTGTGTGTAAGTATGTGTAAGTATGTGTAAGTGCGTGTAAGTGCGTGTAAGTGCGTGCAAGTGCGTGTAAGTACGTGTACGTTTGTGTCAATGCGTGTATGTGTGTGTAAGTATGTGTAAGTTTGTGTAAGTGCATGTAAGTGTGTCTAAGTTTGTGTAAGTACGTGTAAGTGTGTGTAAGTTCTTGTAAGTGTGTGTAAGTGCATGTTAGTGCATGTAAATTCATTAAAGTGCGTGCAAGTGCGTATAAATGCATGTAAGTGCGTGTAAGTGCGTGTAAGTGCGTGTAAGTGCGTTAAAGTACGTGTGAGTTCCTGTGAGTTCGTGTTAGTGTGTGTAAGTGCGTGTAAGTGCGTGTAAGTCCGTGTAAGCATGTATAAGTATGTGTAAGTGCGTGTAAGTGCGTGTAAGTTAGTGTAAGTGCGTGTAAGTATGTGGAAGTGTGTGTAAGTGCGTGTAGGTATGTATAAGTGCGTGTAAGTGCGTGTAAGTGTGTGTAAGTGCGTGGAAGAGCGTGTGAGTGTGTATAAGTTCAAGGAAGGGCATGTTAGTGTGTACAAGTGTGTGTAAGTTTGTGCAAGTGCGTGTAAGTGCGTGTTAGTGTGTATAAGTGCGTGCAAGAGCGTGTTAGTGCGTGTAAGTGTGTATAAGTGCGTGTAAGTGCGTGTAAGTGTGTGTAAGTTCATGCAAGTGTGTGTAAGTGCATGTAAGTGTGTGTAAGTACGTGTAAGTATGTGGAAGTGTGTGTAAGTGCGTGTAACTGCGTATAACTGCATGTAAGTGCGTGTAAGTGCGTGTAAGTGCATGTAAGTGCGTGTAAGTATGTGTATGTGTAAGTGCGTTTTAGTGTGTGTTAGTGCGTGTAAGTACGTGTAAGTGCGTGTAAGTTCGTGGAAGTACGTGTAAGTATGTGAAAGTGCATGTTAGTGTATGTAAGTGTGCGTAAGTACGTATAAGTACGTGTAAGTGCATGTAAGCAATGTAAGTTTGTGCAAGTGCGTGTAAGTGCGGGAAAAGTGTGTGTAAGTTAGAGTATGTGTGTGTAAGTGTGTGTAAGTGCCTGTAAGTGTGTGTAAGTGTGTGTAAGTGCATGTAAGTGCGTGTAAATACATATAAGTGTGTGTAAGTGTGTGTAAGTTTGTGTAAGAGCATGTAAGTGCGTATACGTTTGTGTAAGTGCGTGTAAGTGTGTGAAAGTACTTGTAAGTGTGTGTAAGTGCGTGTATGTGCATGTATGTGTGTGTAAGTTCTTGTAAGTGTGTGTACGTGTGTCTAAGTGCGTGTAAATATGTGTGAGTATGTGTAATTGCGTATAAGTTCATTTAAGTGTGTGTAAGTGCATGTAAGTGCGTGTACGTTGGTGTAAGTGCGTGTAAGTGTGTGTAAGTGTGTGTAAGTCCGTGTAAGTTTGTGTAAGTGCGTGTAAGTTTGTGTAAGTGTGTGTAAGAATGTGTAAGTCGGTGTAAGCATGTGTAAGTGCGTGTAAGTGCGTGTAAGTGCGTGTAAGTTTGTGTAAGTGTCTGTAAGTGTGTGAAAGTGCGTGTAAGTGCATGTAAGTACGTGTAAGTTCATTTTAGTATGTGTAAGTGCGTGTAAGTGCGTGTAAGTTTGTGTACGTGCATGTACGTGCGTGTAAGTGTGTGTAAGTGCGCGTAAGTACGTGTAAGTGCGTGCAAGTGCATGTAAGTGCGGGTAAGTTTGTATAAGTGCGTGTAAGTACGTATAAGTTCGTGTAAGTGCGTGTAAGTGCTTGAAATTGCTTGTAAGTGTGTTTAAGTGCGTGTAGGTGCATGTAAGTACGTGTATGTGCGTGTATGTACGTGTAAGTTTGTGTAAGTGTGTGTTAGTACGTGTTAGTGCGTGTAAACTCATGTAAGTGTGTGTAAGTATGTGTAAGTTTGTGTAAGTGGGTATAAGTGCGTGTAAGTGCGTGTGAGTTTGTGTTGGTGCGTGTAAGAGCTTGTAGCTGTGTCTAAGTCTGTGTACGTTTGTGTAAGTACGTGTAAGTTTGTGTAAGTGTGTGTAAGTGCATGTAAGTACGTGTAAGCGTGTGTAAGTGCGTGTAAGTACATGTAAGTGCGTGTAAGTTTGTGTAAGTATGTGTAAGTGCGTGTAAGTGTGTGTAAGTGGGTGTAAGTGCGTGTAAGTTTGTTTCAGTTCATGTAAGTGCGTGTAAGTGCGTGTAAGTGTGTGTAAGTTTGTGTTTGTGCGTGTAAGTGCGTGTAAGTGCGTGTCAGTATGTGTAATTGCATGTACGTGCGTGTAAGTACGTGTAAGTGCGTGTAAGTGCGTGTAAGTTTGTGTACGTACCTGTAAGTGCGTGTAAGTGTGACTAAGCGCGTGTAAGTACATGTAAGTATGTGTAAGTGCGTGTAAGTGTATGTAAGTGCATATAAGTGTGTGTAAGTGCGTGCAAGTACGTGTAAGTGTGAGAAGTGCGTGTAAGTGTGAGAAGTGCGTGTAAGTGTGTGTCAGTTCGTTTAAGTGCATATAAGTGCATGTAAGTTTGTGTAATTTCTTGTAACTGCGTGTAAGTGTGTGAAAGTACGTATAAGTGCGTGTAAGTACGTGTAAGTGCGTATAAGTGTGTATAAGTGCACGTAAGAGTGTGTAAGTGCGTATAAGTGGGTGCAAGTGCGTGTAAGTTAGTGTAAAAGCGTGTAAGTGTGTGCAAGTACATGCAAGTGTGTGTAAGTACGTGCAAGTGCGTGTAAGTGTCTTAGTCGAGTAAGTTTGTGTTAGTGTGTGGAAGTGCGTGTAAGTTTGTGTAAATGCGTGTAAGTGTGCGTGGAAGTGCGTGTAAGTGTGCGTAAGTGCGTGTAAGTTCGTATAAGTACATGTAAGTGTGTGTAAGTTTGTGTAAGTGCGTGTAAGTGCGTGTAAGTTTGTGTAAGTGTGTGTAAGTGCGTGTAAGTGCGTATAACTTTGTGTGAGTGCGTGTAAGTGCATGTTTATGTTTGTAAGTGTGTGTAAGTTTGTGTAAGTGTGTGAAAGTGTGTGAAATCTCCTGTAAGTTTGTGTTAGTGTGTGTAAGTGAGTGTAAGTGCGTGTAAGTCTATGTACGCGCTTGTAAGTGCGTGTAAGTACGTGTAAGTTTGAATAAGTTCGTGTAAGTGCGCGTAAGTGCGTGTACGTGTGTGTAAGTATGTATAAGTGTATGTAAGTACGTGTAAGTGCATGTAAGTTTGTGCAAGTGTGTGTAAGTGCCTGTAAGTGTGTGTAAGTGTGTGTAAGCATGTGTAAGTGCGTGTAAGTACATGTAAGTACGTGTAAGTTTGTGTAAGTGTGTGTAAGTGCGTGTAAGGACGTGTAAGTGCGTGTAAGTGCGTGTGAGTTCGTGTCAGTGCGTGTAAGTGTGTATAGGTGCGTGTAAGTGTGTGCAAGTTTCTGTTAGTGTGTGTAAGTGCGTGTAAGTGCGTGTAATTTTGTGTAAGTGCATGTAAGTACGTGTAAGTGTGTGTAAGTGCGTGTAAGTACGTGTAAGTTTGTGTGCATACGTGTAAGTGCGTATAAGTGCATGTAAGTGCGTGTAAGTGCGTGTAAATGCATGTAAGTGTGTGTAAGTACGTGTAAGTGTGTCTAAGTGCGTGTAAGTGTGTGTAAGTGTGTGCAAGTACGTGTAAGTGTGAGAAGTGCGTGTAAGTGCGTGTAAGTGGGTGTAAAGGCGTGTCAGTTTGTTTAAGTGCGTGTAAGTGCGTGTAAGTTCATGTAAGTTTGTGTAAGCGCGTGTAAGTGCGTGTAAATGCGTATAAGTGCGTGTAAGTGTGTGTGAGTGAGTGTAAGTACGTATAAGTGCATGTAAGTGTGTGTAAGTGCGTGTAAGTGTGTGTACGTGCGTATAAGTTAGTGTAAATGCGTGTGAGTACGTGTAAGTACGTGCAAGTGCATGTAAGTGTGTGTTAGTCGAGTAAGGTTGTGTGAGTTTGTGTAGGTGCGTGTAAGTTTGCGTAAATGCGTGTAAGTGTACGTAAGTGTGTTTAAGTGTGTGTAAGTGCGTATAAGTGCGTGTAAGTACGTGTAAGTTTGTGTAAGTGCATGTATGTGCGTGGAAGAGCGTGTAAGTGCATGTAAGTTCATGGAAGTGCGTGTTAGTGCGTACAAGTGCGTGTAAGTGTATGCAAGTGCGTGTAAGTATGTGTAAGTGCGTGTAAGTGCGTATAAGTACGTGTAAGTGAGTGTAAGTGAGTGTAAGTGAGAATAAGTACGTGTTAGTGCGTGTAAGTGTGTGTAAGTGCGTCTAAGTGTGTGTAAGTGCGTCTAAGTGTGTATAAGTGTGTGTAAGTGCATGTAATTTTGTGTAAGTGTGTGTAAGTGAGTGTAAGTGCATGCAAGTGCATGTAAGTGCGTGTAAGTGTGTGTAAGTGCATGTAAGTATGTGGAAGTGCATATAAGTGTGTGTAAGTGTGTGTAAGTGCGTGTAAGTGCGTGTAGGTATGTGTAAATGTGTGTAAGTGGGTGTAAGTGCGTGTAAGTGTGTGTAAGTGCATGTAAGTGTGTGTAAGTGCATGTAGGTACGTGTTAGTATGTGTAAGTGTGTGTAAGTGCATGTAGTTACATGTAAGTGTGTGTTAGTTTGTGGAAGTGCATATGAGTGCGTGTAAGTGCGTGTAAGTGCATGTAAGTACGTGTAAATGCGTGTAAGTGTGTGAAAGTACGTGTAGGTGCATGTAAGTGCGTGTAAGTGCGTGTAAGTGCATGTAAGTGTGTGTAAGTGCATGTAAGTGTGTGCAAGTGTGTCTTAGTGCATGTAAGTGTGAGTAAGTACATGGAAATGCGTGTAAGTATGTACAAGTTTGTGTAAGTGTGTGTAAGTATGTGTGTGTGTTTGTGCATGCAAATGTGTGTAAGTACGTGTAAGTGCGTGTAAGTGCGTGTGAGTGCATGTAATTATGTGTAAGTTTGTGTAAGTGCGTGTAAGTGTGTGTAAGTGCGTCACGTGCGTGTAAGTGCATGTATGTGTGTGTAAGTGCGCTTAAGTGCGTGTAAGTGCGTGTAAGTGCGTGTAAGTACGTGTAAGTGCGTGTAAGTACGTGTAGGTGCGTATAAGTGCGTGTAAGTACGTGTAAGTGTGTGTAAGTGCGTGTAAGTACGTGTAAGTTCATGCTAGTGCGTGTAAGTGCGTGCAAGTGCGTGTAAGTTAATGTAAGTGCATGTACGTGCGTGTAAGTACATGTTAGTATGTGTAAGTATGTGTAAGTGCGTGTAAGTGCGTGTAAGTGCGTGTACGTTCGTATAAGTGCATGTAAGTGCGTATAAGTTTGTATAAGTGCGTGTAAGTACATGAAAGTGCCTTTAGTGCGTGTAAGTGCGTGTAAGTACATGTAAGTACGTGTATGTGCATGTATGTGCTTGTAAGTTTGTGTAAGTGCGTGTAAGTGCATGTAAGTACATGTAAATACGTGTAAGTGTGTGTAAGTGCATGTAAGTTTGTGTAAGTGCGTGTAAGTACGTGTAAGTTCGTATATGTTCGTGTAAGTGCATGTAAGTGCGTGTAAGTGTGTGTAAGTCCGTGTAAGTTTGTGTAAGTACGTGTAAATTGGTATAAGTACGTGTAAATGCGTGTAAGTGTGTGTAAGTACGGGTAAGTGCGTGTAAGTGCGTGTAAGTGCGTGTAAGTGCGTATAAGTGCATGTAAGTGCGTGTAAGTGCGTGTAAGTGTGTATAAGTTTGTGTAAGTGTGTGTAAGTATGTGTAAGTTTGTATAAGTGCGTGTAAGTGCGTGTAAGTGCGTATAAGTGCATGTAAGTGCGTGTAAGTGCGTGTAAGTGTGTATAAGTTTGTGTAAGTGTGTGTAAGTATGTGTAAGTTTGTATAAGTGCGTGTAAGTGCGTGTAAGTGCGTGGAAGTGCGTGTAAGTGCGTGTAAGTGCGTGTAAATTTGTGTCAGTGCGTGTAAGTCCGTGTAAGTGCGTGTAAGTTTGTGTTAGTGCGTGTAAGTGCGTGTAAGTGCGTGTAAGTGCGTGTAAGTGCGTGTACGTGGGTGTAAGTGCGTGTAACTTTGTATCAGTGCATCTAAGTCAGTGTAAGTGCATGTAAGTTTGTGTCAGGGCGTGTAAGTCTGTATAAGTGAGTGTAAGTTTGTGTTAGTGCGTGTACATGCGTGTTAGTGCGTGTAAGTGCATGTACATGCATGTAAGTGCGTGTAAGTGCGTGTATGTGCCTATAAGTTTGTGTACGTATGTGTAAGTACGTATAAGTGTGTTTAAATGCGTGTAAGTGTGTGTAAGTGCGTGCAAGTAGGTGTAAGTGCGAGAAGTGTGTGTAAGTGCGTATAAGTGGGTGTAAGTGTGTGTCAGTTCGTTAAAGTGCGTGTAAGTACGTGTAAGTTTGTCTAAGTTCGTGTAAGTACGTGTAAGTGCATGTAAGTGCATATAAGTACGTATAAGTGCGTACAAGTGCGCGTAAGTGTGTGTAAGTGTGTGTAAGTGTGTGTAAGTGTGTGTAAGTGCGTGTAAGTTAGTGTAAATACGTGTAAGTGCGTATACGTACGTGCAAGTACGTGCAAGTGTGTATTAGTCGAGTAAGTTCTAGTAAGTGCGTGTAAGTGAGTATAGGTTCGTGTAAATGCGTTCAAGTGTGCGTAAGTGTGTGTACGTTTGTGTATGTGCGTGTAAGTGTGTGTAAGTTTGTGTAATTGCGTGTAAGTTCGTGTAAGTTTGTGTAAGTGTGTGTAAGTACATGTAAGTGCATGTAAGTTCATGTAAGTACGTGTAAGTGCATGTTAATGCGTGTAAGTGCGTGTAAGTATGTGTAAGTACGTGAAAGTGCGTGTAAGTTCCTATAAGTTTGTGTTAGTATGTGTGAGTACGTGTAAGTGCATGTAAATACGTATAAGCGTGTGTAAGTTTGTGTAAGTGCGTGTAAGTTCGTGTAAGTGCGTGTAAGTGCATGTAAGTGCGTATAAGTGCGTGTAAGTGCGTGTATGTATGTATTGGTGTGTGCAAGTACGTATAAGTGCGTGTAAGTGTGTGTAATTGTGTGTAAGTGTGTGTACGTGTGTGCAAGTGCGTGTTAGTACATGTAAGTGTGTCTAAGTGCGTATAAATGCGTGTAAGTGCGTGAAAGGTTGTGTAATTGTGTGTAAGTATGTGTAAGTGCATGTAAGTACGTGTAAATGTGTGTAAGTTTGTGTAAGTGCGTGTAAGGGCATGTAAGTACATGTAAGTTCGTGTAAGTGCGTGTAAGTGTGTGTAAGTGCGTGTAAGTACGTGTAAGTGCACGCAAGTGTGTGTAAGTACGTGTAAGTGCGTGTAAGTGCGTGTAAGTACGTGTAAGTGCGTGTAACTATGTGTAATTGCATATGAGTGCGTTTAAGTGTGTGTAAGTGCTTGATAGTGCGTGTCACTGTGTATAAGTGCTTGTACGCTTGTGTAAGTACTGGTAAAGGCGTGTAAGTGCGTGTGAGTGCGTGTAAGAACGTGTAAGTGCGTGCAAGTTCGTGTAAGTGCGTGTAAGTGTGTGTAAGTGTGTGTAAGTACGTGGAAGTACATGGAAGTACGTGCATGTGCGTGTAAGTATGTGTAAGTACGTGTAGGTACGTGTAAGCGCGTATAAGTGCGTGTAAGTGCGTGTAAGTGCGTGTAAGTACGTGTAAGTTTGTGTTAGTGCGTGTAAGTGTGTGTAAGTGCGTGTAAGTTCATGTAACTGCATGTATGTACGTGTAAGTTTGTGTAAGTGTGTGTAAGTACGTGTAAGTGTGTGTACGTTTGTGTAAGTGCGTGTAAGTGCGTATAAGTTTGTGTAAGTACGTGTAAGTGCGTGAAAGTGCTAATAAATGCGTGGAAGTGTGTGTAAGTGCGAATAAGTACGTGTATGTGCATGTATGTGCGTGTAAGTGCATGTAAGTGGATGTAAATAAATGCGTATAAGTGTGTGTAAGTGAGTGTAAGTTCGTGTAAGTACGTGTAAGTGCGTGCAAGTGCGTGTAAGTTCGCGTAAGTGCACGTAAGTGCGTGTAGTGTGTGTAAGTCCGTGTAAGTTTGTGTAAGTATGTGTAAGTTGGTAAAAGTACGTGTAATCACGTATAAGTAAGTGTAAGCGCGTGTAAGCGTGTGTACGTATGTGTAAGTGCGTGTAAGTTTTTTTAAGTGTTTGTAAGTACGTGTAAGTGCGTGTAAGTACGTGCAAGTACGTGTAAGTTCTTGTTAGTGCATGTAAGTCCGTGTACGTGTGTGTAAGTTTGTGTTAGTGCGTGTAATTGCGTATACGTGCGTGTAAGTTGGTGTAAGTGCATGAACGTGCGTGTAAGTGCGTGTTAGTGTAAATACGTTTGTGTACGTACGTGTAAGTGCGTATAAGTGCGTACAAGTACGTGTAACTGTGTGTAAGTGCATGTACGTGTGTGTATGTGCGTGCAAGTAAATGTAAGTGCGAGAAGTGTGTGTTAGTGTGTGTAAGTGGGTGTAAGTGTGTGTCAGTTTATTTAAGTACGTGTAAGTGCGTGTAAGTTCGTGTAAGTTTGTGTAAGTGTGTGGAAGTGCGTGTAAGTGCGTGTTAGTACGTGTAAGTGCGTGGACTTGTGTGTAAGTGCGTATAAGTGCATGTAAGTGTGTGTAAGTGTGTGTAAGTGTGTGTAAGTGCGTGTAAGTTAGTGTACATGCGTGTAAGTGCGTGTAAGTATATGCAAGTATGTGTAAGTGTGTGTTAGTCGAGTAAGTTTGTGTAAGTGCTTGTAAGTGCGTATAAGTTCATGTAAATGCGTGTAAGTGTGTGTAAGTATGTGTAAGTTTGTGTAAGTGCGTGTAAGTGTGTGAACGTTTGTGTAAGTGCATGTAAGTTTGTGTAAGTTCATGTAAGTGTGTGTAAGTACATGTAAGTGCCTGTAAGTTTGTGTAAGTGCGTGTAAGTGCATGTTAATGCGTGTAAGTGCATGGTGTGTGTATGTGCGTGACAGTGCGTGTACGTTCCTGTAAGTTTGTGTTCGTGCGTGTAAGTGCCTGTAAGTGCGTGTAAGTTCGAATAAGTGCGTGTAAGTGCGTGTAAGTACATGTAAGTGCGTGTAAGTGCGTGCAAGTGCGTGTAAGTGTGTGCAAATACATGTAAGTATGTGGAAGAGCGTGTAAGTGCCTGTAAGTTCATGGAAGTGTGTGCTAGTGTGTGCAAGTGCGAGTAAGTGTATGCAAGTACGTGTAAGCATGTGTAAGTGCGTATAAGTGCATGTAAGTGCGTGTAAGTGAGTGTTAGTACGTGTAAGTACAAAGAAGTGCGTGTTAGTACATGTAAGTGTGTGTAAGTGCATATTAGTGTGTGTAAGTGTGTGTAAGTGCATATAAGTGTCTGTAAGTATGTGGAAGTGCGTGTAAGTGCATGTAAGTGTGTGTAAGTATGTGTAAGTACGTGTAGGTGTATGTAAGTATGTGTAAGTGCGTGTAAGTATGTGTAAGTGCCTGTAAGTACATTTAAGTGTGTATAAATGCGTTTAAGTGCATGTTAGTGTGTGTAAGTGTGTGTAAGTGTGTGTAAACACATATAAGTGCGTGTTAGTTTTTGTAAGTGCGTGTAAGTGCGTGTACGTGCAGGCAAGTGCGCATAAGTGCGTGTAAGTGCGTCTAAGTGTGTGTAGGTGTATGTTAGTGTGTAAAAGTGCGTGTAAGTAGGTGTAAGTATGTGTAAGTGTGTGTAGGTATGTGTAAGTGCATGTAAGTGTGTGTAAGTGTGTGTAAGTGTATGTAAGTACATGGAAGTGCGTGGAAATGTGTGTAAGTACATGTAAGTACGTGTAAGTGTGTGTACGTACGTGTACGTGCGCATTATTATGATTAAGTGGGTTTTAGTGTGTGTAAGCGTGTGTAAGTGCGTGTAAGTGTCTGTAAGTGCGTGTAAGTTTGTGTCAGTGCGTGTAAGTGTGTGTTAGTGCGTGTAAATACATGTAAGCATGTTTAAGTTCGTGTAAGTGTGTGTAAGTTCATGTAAGTGCGTGTAAGTGCATGTAAGTGCGTGTAAGTATGTGTAAGTGCGTGTAAGTATGTGTAAGTTTGTGTAAGTGCGTGTAAGTGTGTGTAAGTGCGTGTAAGTGCGTGTAAGTACGTGTAAGTGCGTGCAAGTATGTGTAAGTGCGTGTAAGTGCGTGTAAGTGCATGTAAGTGCGTGCCAGTGTGTGTCTGTACGTGTAAGTACTTGTATATTTGTGTAAGTGCGAGTAATTGCGTGTAAGTACGTGTAAGTACGTGTAAGTGTATGCAAGTTTGTGTAAGTTTGTATAAGTGCGTGTAAGTGCGTGTAAGTGCATGTAAGTGCATGTAAGTTCGTGTACGTGCATGTAAGTGTGTGTAGGTGCACGTAGGTGCGTGTGCATTTGTGTAAGTGCGTGTAAGTGAGTGTAAGTGCGTGTAAGTGGGAATAGGTACGTGTTAGTGCGTGTAAGTGTGTTTTTGTGTGTCTAAATACGTGGAAGTGTGTGGAAGTACATGTAAGTACATGTAAGTACGTGTAAGTGTGTGTAAGTACGTGTACGTGCGTATTAGTGTGACTAAGTGCGTATAAGTGCATAAAAGTGTGTATAAGTACGTGTAAGTGTCTGTAAGTGCGTGTAATTTCGTGTTAGTGCGTGTAAGTACGTGTAAGTGCGTGTAAATACATGTAAGCGTGTGTAAGTTCATGTAAGTGCGTGTAAGATCGTGTAAGTATGTGTAAGTGCATGTAAGTGCGTGTAAGTGTGTATAAGTGCGTGTAAGTGCGTGTAAGTACGTATTAGTGTGTGTAAGTGCTTGTAAGTGTGTGTAAGTACGTGTAAGTGTGTGCAAGTGTGTGTTAGTGCATGTAAGTGTGTGTAAGTGCATGGAAATGCGTATAAGTGTGTATAAAATTATGTAAGTGTGTGTAAGTATGTGAAAGTACATGTTTGTGCATATAAATACGTGCAAGTGCATGTAAGTACGTGTAAGTGCATTTAAGTACGTGGAAGTTCGTGAAAGTTCCTGTAAGTGTGTGTAAGTGTGTGTAAGTGTGTGTAAGTGCGTGTGAGTGTGTGTAAGTGTGTGTAAGTATGTGTAAGTGTGTGTTACTGCGTGTAAGTGCGTATAAGTGCATGTCAGTGCGTGTCAGTGCGTGTAAGTGCTTGTAAGTTTGTGTAAGTGTGAGTAAGTGTGTGTAAGTATGTGTAAGCGCATGTAAGTGCTTGTAAGTTCGTGTAAGTGCGTATAAGTGCGTATAAGTATGTATAGGTGTGTGCAAGTGCATGTAAGTGTGTGTAAGTGCGTGTAAGTGTGTGTAAGTGTGTGTAAGTGTGTGCAAGTGCATGTTAGTGCATGCAAGTGCGTCTGAGTGCGTATAAATGCGTGTAAGTGCGTGTAAGTTTGTGTAAGTGTGTGTAAGTATGTGTAAGTGCGTGTTAGTGCATGTAAATGTGTGTAAGTGCATATACGTGCGTTTAAGTGGATGTAAGTATGTCTAAGTTTCTGTTAGTGCGTGTAAGTGTGTGTGTTTGTGTAAGTGCATGTAAGTGCATGTGAGTGTGTGTAAGTGCGTGTAAGTGTGTGTAAGTGCGTGTAAGTGTGTGTAAGTACGTGTAAGTACGTGTAAGTACGTGTAACTATGTGTAATTGCGTGTCAGTGTGTATAAGTACGTGTAAGTGCTTGTTAGTGCGTGTCAGTGCGTGTAAGTGCTTGTAAGTTCGTGTAAGTGCAGATAAAGTCATGTTAGTGCGTGTGAGTGCGTGTAAGTTTGTCTAAGTGCGTGCAAGTTTGTGTAAGTTTGTGTAAGTGCGTGCAAGTGCGTGTAAGTGCATGTAAGTGCATGTAAGTACGTGTACACACGTGTAAGTACGTGTAAGTGCGTGTCGATACGTGTAAGTTCTTGGAAGTGCGTGTAAGTGCGTGTAAGTGTATTTAAGTGCATGTAACTGCGTGTACGTTTTTGGAAGTGCGTGTAAGTACGATGTGCGTGTAAGTGCATGTAAGTGCGTGTAAGTGCATGTAAGAGCGCTTAAGTGGGTGTAAGTGCGTGTGAGTACGTGTAGGTATGTGTAAGTGTGTGTAAGTGCATGTAAGTACATGTAAGTGTGTGTAAGTGCATGTAAGTGTGTGCAAGTGCGTATAAGTGCGTGTTAGTGTGTGTAAGTGTGTGGAAATGCGTGTAAGTGCATGTATGTGCGTGTTAGTGCGTGTAAGTGCGTGTATGTGCGTGTAAGTGCATGTACGTGCTTTTTTTCTTTCGTGCTAGTGGGTGTAAGTGCGTGTAAGTGCGTGTAAGTGCGTGTAAGTTTGTGTATGTGCGTGTAAGTGCGTGTAAGTACGTATAAGTGTGTGTAAGTTTGTGTATGTGCGTCTAAGTACGTGTAAGTGCGTGTAAGTTTGTGTAAGTGCATGTACATTCGTATTAGTGTGTGTAAGTGCGTGTAAGTGCGTGTAAGTTTGTGTACGTACGTGTAAGTGCGTGTAAGTGCGTGTAAGTATGTGTAAGTGTGTGTAAGTGCATGTACGTGCGTGTAAGTGCATGTAAGTGTGTGTACGTGTGTGTAAGTACGTGTAAGTGCGTGCAAGTGCGTGTAAGTGTGAGAAGTGCGTGTCAGTGTGTGTAAGTGCGTGCAAGTACGTGTAAGCGTGTGCAAGTTCATGTAAGTTCATATAAGTGCGTGTAAGTGCGTGTCAGTACATGTAAGTGCGTGTACGTGTGTAAGCATGTGTAAGTGCGTGTAGGTACGTGTAAGTTTTTGTGAGTGCGTGTAAGTGTGTGTAAGTGTGTGTAAGTTTGTGTAAGTGCGTGTAAGTGCGTGTAAGTGTGTGTAAGTACGCATAGGTATGTGTAAGTGCGTGTAAGTGCGTGTAAGTGCGTGTAAGTGTGTGTAAGTGCGTGTAAGTGTATGCAAGTGCGAATAAGTGTGTGTTAGTACGTGTAAGTGCGTGTCACTGCGTGTAAATGCGTGTAGGTGCGTGTAAGTTTGTGCAAGTATGTGTAAGTATGTATACATGCGTCTTAGTGTGTTTAAGTGCGTGTAAGTGCGTGTAAGTGCGTGTAAGTGCATGTGAGTGCCTGTTATTTCGTGTTAGTACTTGTAAGTGTGTGTAAGTGCGTGTACGTGCATGAATATGCGTGTACGTGCATGTATGTGCGTATAAGTGCGTGTAAGTACGTGTAAGTGCGTGGTAGTGCGTGTAAGTATGTGTAAGTATGCGTCAGTACGTGTAAGTGCGTGTAAGTACGTGTCATTGTGTGTTAGTACATGTAAGTGCATGTAAGTGTGGGTACCCGCGTTTAAGTTCGTGTAAGTGCGTGTAGGTGCATGTAAGTTTGTGTAAGTGCGTGTAAAAGAATGTAAGTGCGTGTAAGTGCGAATAAGTGTGTGTTAGTACATATAAGTGTGTGTAAGTGCGTCTAAGTGCATGTAAGTGTGTGTAAGTGCATGTGAGTGTGTGTAAGTGCATATAAGTGTGTGTAAGTGCATGTAAGTGCGTGTAAGTGTGTATAAGTGTGTGTAAGTACGTGTAAGAATGTGGAAGTGTATGGAAGTATGTGTAAGTGCGTGTAAGTGTGTGTAAGTACATGTAGGTGTGTGTAAGTATGAGTAAGTACGTGTAAGTGTGTGTAAGTACGTGGAAGTATGTGTAAGTGCGTGTAACTGCGTCTTAGTGCGTGTAAGTGTGTGTAAGTGCGTGCTAAAATGTGTAAGTGCATGTAAGTTTGTGTAAGTACGTGTAAGTGCGTGTAAGTACATGTAAGTGCATGTAAATGCGCGTACGTTTGTGTAAGTTCGTGTAAGTGTGTGTAAGTATGTGTAAGTATGTGTTAGTGCATGTAAATTCATGTAAGTGTGTGTAAGTAGGTGTAAGTGGATGTAAGTACGTTTAAGTTTGTTTAAGTGTGTGTAAGTGTGTGTAAGTGTGTGAAACTACGTAATAGTGCGTGTAAGTGCGTGTAAGTACGTGTAAAAACATGTGAGTGCATGTAAGTTTGTGTAAATACATGTAAGTGCATGTAAGTGCGTGTAAGTGCGTGTAAGTGTGTGTAAGTTTCTCTAGGTGCGTGTAAGCACATGTAAGTACGTGTCAGTGTGTATAAGTGTGTGTAAGTGTGTGTTGGTGTGTTGAAGTGTGTGCAAGGGTGTACAAGTGTGTGTAAGTGCGTGTAAGTACGTGTAACTACATGTACGTGCGTGTAAGTGCGTGTAAGTGTGTGTAAGTACGTGTAAGTACGTGTAAGTGTGTGTAAGTATATGTAAGTGCTTGTAGGTGCATGTAAGTGCGTGTAAGTGTGTGTCAGTGCGTGTCAGTGCGTGTAAGTACTTCTGAGTTCGTGTAAGTGCGGGTAAATGCGTGTAACTGTATGTAAGTGCAAGTAAGTGCGTGTAAGTGCGTGCAAGTTTTTTGTATGTTTGTGTAAGTGTGTGTAAGTGCATGTAAGTACGTATAAGTGCATGAAAGTACGTGTACGCTTGTGTAAGTGCGTGTATGTGTGTATAGGTGCGTGTAAGTTTGTGCAAGTGCGTGTAAGTGCGTGTAAGTGTGTTGAAGTGCATGTAAGTGCATGTAAGTTTGTGTAAGTGCGTGTAAGTGCGTGTAAGTGCCTGGAAGTACATATAAGTACGTGTAAGTGCATGTAAGTACGTGTAAGTGCGTGTAAGTACGTGTACATGCCTGTAGCTGCGTGTAAGTATGTGTAAGTGTGTATAAGTGCATGTAAGTGTGTGTAAGTGCATGTAAGTGTGTGCAAGTGTGTGTAAGTGCGTGTTAGTGCGTGGAAGTGCATACAAGTGCGTGTAAATGCGTGTAAGTGTGTGTAAGTTTGTGGAAGTGCGTGTAAGTATGTGTAAGTGCGTGTTAGTATGTGTAAGTGCATGTAAGTGCGTGCAAGTGCATGTAAGTGCATGTTTTCTTGAGTAAGTGCATGTAAGTGCGTGTAAGTGCGTGCAAGTGCGTGTAAGTTTGTGTAAGTACGTGTAAGTACGTGTAAGTGCGTGTAAGTTGGTGTAAGTGCAAGTACGCACGTGTGAGTGTGTGTAAGTGCATGTAAGTGCGTGTAAGATTTTGTTTGTACGTATAGGTACGTGTAAGCACGTGTCAATGCATGAAAGGGTGTGTAAGTGTGTGTAAGTGTGTGTAAGTGCATGCAAGTACGTGTAAATGCGAGAAGTGCGTGTAAGTGCGTGTAAGCTTTTGTAACTACATGTAAGTGCGTGTAAGTACGTGTAAGTGCGTGTAAGTGTGTGTAAGTTAATGTAAGTGTGTGTAAATGCGTATAAGTGTGTGTAAGTGGGTATAAATGTGTATAAGTGCGTGTAAGTGTGTGTAAGTACGCGTAAGTGTGTGTAAGTGTGTATAAGTGCATGTACATGCATGGAAGTTAGTGTAAATACGTATAAGTGCGTGAAAGTACGTGTAAGTTCGTGTACGTGTGTGTTCGTCGAGTAAGTTTGTGTGAGTGCGTGTAAGTGCGCGTAAGTTTTGTGTAAATGCGTGTAAGTGTATGTAAGTGCGTGTAAGTTTGTGTAAGTGTGTGTAAGTATGTGTAAGTTTGAGTAAGTATGTGTAAGTTCATGTTAGTTTGTGTACGTGTGTGTAAGTGCGTGTA
This sequence comes from Penium margaritaceum, assembly GCA_023375785.1. Lineage (NCBI taxonomy): Eukaryota > Viridiplantae > Streptophyta > Zygnematophyceae > Desmidiales > Peniaceae > Penium > Penium margaritaceum. The sequence continues at coordinate 30,852 of SZWC01000190.1, forward strand.
AGTACGTGTAAGTGCGTATAAGTACGTGAAAGTGCGTGTAAGTTCCTGTAAGTTCGTATTTGTGCGTGTAAGTGCATGTAAGTGTGTGTAAGTCTGTGTAAGTGCGTGTAAGTACGTCTAAGTACATGTAAGTGCGTGTAAGTTTGTGTAAGTGTGTGTAAGTGTGTATAAGTGTGTGGAAGTGCGTGTAAGTACGTATAAGTGCGTGTAAGTGGGTGTAAGTGCGTGTAAGTACGTGTAAGTGTGTGTAAGTGTATATAAGTGTGTGTAGCTGCGTGTAAGTGTGTGGAAGAGTACGTAAATGCGTGTAAGTTTATGGAAGTGCGTGTTAGTATGTGCAAGTGCGTGTAAGTGTGTGTATGTGCATTTAAGTACATGTAAGTATGTGTAATTATGTGTAAGTGAGTGTAAGTGTGTGTGAGTGCGAATAAGTACGTGTTAGTACATGTAAGTGTTGATACCCCCAATTTTTCCATGCACTGTTCTTCTCCCGCGCCCTTTGGTTCCGCGCCTGGTCTGCTCCGAGACTCTCTGACTCCGCGCCCGGTCTACTCCGCGACTTTCTCGTTCCGCGGTTCCGTGCGGCACTTGTCTGCTGCCCCTCTTCAGCCTCTCCTGATCTTCCGCGGATGCTTCACATGGTAGAGATCCGGCGTGTGGGTAGTGCTCCGCGGCTCACTTCTTGCCGGCACGAGAGTCCGCCACCTCGTGGCCTCTGACTCCTCCGTCCGCGGAACCCCGTTATGTGGCCGTGCGCAAGACCGTGGCGTCACCGGCAGCACCCTTCACCCCACCTGCGTTCCCTGGCGGTGACAATACTCAGCGGAATCTGGATTAGACCCAATATTGGAGGTGGAGCGAGCAGTGGGATGCGCACACTCGGAGGGGAAGAATTCGTACTCCGCATAATACCTCCACGGAGAGCACTATCCAGGCTCCTTGAGTAACTACGAATCTCAAAAGAGAAGCGGGAGTGAAAGTATGAACCTGATCGATGACTGCACGGATCAATGAGACATGAGGTAGCAATCTCGTTCTGAACAAGTTAGGACTTGAGTCTCACGATTGGGAATCATGCTTGTATTAAGTCAGATTGCACAAGGTCGAACAAAAGGCCAGCTCACTTCCACATCCTCGTTCCTCCGCTACATCACTACTTTATATTCTCCAAGCCTAGCTCCCTAAGTCTCCTCCTACCACACTCTTCTCTCTACCTTGGACTCCGCATGGTGCGCTACACGCACCACAGATCTCATCCTTCCACACACACACCAGACTACTTCTACATTTTTGCTCTACTACTGCTTCTTCCTCTACTCCGCGGCTTGGGTGCTTGCGGTCTTGTGTTCTTCCTTGAGTCTTCGTCCTCACGCGGTGCGTCCTCGCGGTCCTCCTCCTTGATTGCCGCTGCCCACCCTGAGCTCTCATTGGTCGAGCTTCTTCCTGACATCCGCTTCTGCCAACGTGTATCTTTGCACGTCCGACGGTCCCACTTCTCCGCGGCTCGGTTCATGTTCTCTTCCAACCGCGGATTCTCACCCTGCTCTCCCGCCCATTTTGGCTTCTCCGCGACCATCACTTCCAATAGCTGTGGAAAGATCACCGTCGATTTCTGCTTCCTGGCGGCAAATTTCCCCGCCTCTTTTCCTTCACCGCTACTGGATTCCGCGCCACTCCACACTCTACCGCAATCTTGTTGCGGGAGCCAGCATGCCTAGCGCGTTCTCCGGTGCTCCGCAGCCTCCCCTTCATCCTCCTCCGCGGTTCTCTGGTCGCGGCCGCCTTTTCCTACGGACTTGTGGGTCGCGGCGAGTTCCTTCCGCGGATCCATCTTCTCCTCAACGGAGATCCGATGGATCTTCGCCTGACACTAATGCCCCAACCCCCCCTTTTTCAAGACTCTGTCCCAGAGTCTCCTTAGCGCAACAGGCGTGTGAACTTTCCTTGGGGACCCGGCCACTGCCGTCGCTGGCAAGGGCGGTAGTACGTCTCTGCCTCTCCGCCTTCCCGTTGATATCTTGCGGAGCATTCATGATGTACATACCGCTGGCACCCTTCGCACCTGGCTCCTGTAGTGATGTCATCCGCACCCAGTCTCTTGTTGCAGGTGGCACAATGTGGATTCTGTTCATACGTCTTACAACTGGTGCAGCGGTACACCATCTGCTCTTCCTCATTCCTTCCCACCTCAGTGGCACACTGCGCATGGGCCCATCCTCCGCAGTGCTCAGAGTGGCATGCCTTCCCTGTTACGATCTCCATGCATCCGTCTTCGCAACAATGCAGCCCGGAGTTTTTCGCGCCCCAATCTTCTTTTCTAGGCCAAGCCAGGCATTGGTGGCATGTCCACACTCCTTCCTTGCCCCTCTTGGCGCATCGCCGGTGGCACATCTTCAGTCACATACCACATCCCTTGCCGAACTACGCCATCCCTTCCTGACAAGTGGCGCATGCAGGTTCTCCGGTCTCCGTGATGAAGCTGAGGTAGCAGTCTGTCTCAAGGAGCTCATTGTGCACGCATTGGTGATATTGGCCCTTCCAGGCAGAGCTGCCCGCCACTAGGCATTCGCGTTGCGCAGACCTAATGCAGACAGCACACCTTTCCCCATCCTGCACCGTCTTTACGCACGTGGGACATGCCGCGGGTTGGTGCCCTTGCATTCCCGGTCCCTCCTCTTCCTCTGACTCTTCCTCTTCTTCTTCCTTGTTCAATCGAGGTACCTTGCGAACACCTCATTGCTTCTCGATTTCCTCCCTACACCTCCTGCACACCGCAACCTCGCTTTGCCCTCCGTGTCCATCACGAGCTGGTGCTAGGCAGCCAGTGCAGATCTTGCGGAGGCATCCGCCACAGTCACGCACCGCCACTTCCCATCACTGCACTTATTGAGCGCATTTCTTCTCTTCCAGTTCCTTCCTCCTTCTTTCTTCTGTCGTGACCCATCCCTCCGCCTGCCACTGCCTCATCGTGGCTCCGGAAATGGTGCGCGGAGCTCTCCTCCGCTCTAAGGGTCCTTCGTCTTCTTCCTCCTCTTCCTCTTCCTTGTCCTCCTCTCGGTCCCACCTTCCGCGGGGTGGTGCTCCCTCATCGCCAGGTCTTGCTCCCTCTTTCCCATCCTGTTTCTTTGCGGCCTCCTCCTCAGCAGCCTCCTTCAGGCACTGCAGGCAGGTGCGATTTCGTCTGATGCAAGTCTTGGAGGTTCCGTTGGCATACTGGTGTTGGGGATTCCCGCACACCCGGCACACCACCTTGAGGAGTCGCTCAGCAGGGAGATCTTCTCCGCACCATACACACAGGCCCGTCTAGTCAGCCAGGGCCTTGGGGCTCATCGGCACCCTAGTCCGTGGTGGTGCTCTCTAGGGTTGTTGCTGAGCCACCCCCGCTGAGGCATGCTCGGGCTGGGGTTCGAACCTTCTTTCAGTCTCCTCCCTCTTCCTCCGGTCCTGCTGCTCCCTCTGTTCCTGCTGGCTTTCCTCCTGCTGCTCCTGCTGCTATCCTCGCCATAGCTGCTCTCGCCGTTGTTCATTCCTCACCTCTTTTGTGGCCAGTTCGCGGACATTGGATTCCTCCTCCTCAATCTCCTCTGGTTCTTGGCTCCATTCCTGCACTTGCTCCGACACCTCTCTTTCACAGACGTCTAGCACCTCCTCCGCTCTCCATCACCGCGAGCCCTTCCACTGTCCCAAAGGCGGCAGGCGACATCCCGTTCCGGGGATGTGCGTCTGCCATGCGGGTGGCAAGAGCACAAACTCTGTGGCCGGATAACTGCGGTCGCTGAACCCTTCCGGTCCTTCCAGCCACACTTGCCCCGCCTCAATGCTAGCCACGCGGTACACTTCCCGCGGCTCCCCTGCCTCTCACGCCGCATTGGGGAAGGAGCGGAGATACACCAAGTGGCCCTCTTTGATGGGCCCATGGTTCAGCCGTCTGTTGGCCGCGTCACATCCGTGCCAGGCGGCGACAGAACCCCTCAACCGCGCCTCTGCCCGCATGGCCTTTGTCCTTTCACAGTGCTCGCGGAACCATCCCGTGACCTCCTTGTCCTTCTTTTCCTCCGAGAGCTTCTCTTGCCCCTCTGGGGCAAGTGGTAGCCTCAGCGGCTTCTGGGGCATGCCTATCGCCGCCCGCGGTGGTTGTCCGAAGAGTAGCATGTGGGGTGAGAAGGAGATTGCACGGCTGGGTGTTGTGTTGATGAAGTGCACCGTCTTCTTCAGCTTCTCTGCCCAGCTGCTACCCTCCGCGGTGGCCACTGCTCGCTCCAGTATTTCATACACTCGCTCCACTTGCCCCTTGGACTCTGGCCTGTACCGCCCAGAGTGTACATGGCAGACCCCCTACTCCTCCAGCTCCTCTCTGAAGGCCCCCATGAACTTTGTGCCGTTGTCGATGTGCACCACGCTGTACCCACCAGAACGGTAAAAGATTTCCTCACGGATGAACCTTGCCGCGGTGGTTGAGCTCTTGTTGGGTACAGCGCGGACCTAGAGGAACTTCGTGAAGTGGTCCACCGCTGCAATCCAGTACCGGTTCCCTTGGTCGCGGTACGTGCGGGGGCCGTGGAAGTCAATGATGATCTTCTCCAGCGGTTTGCCGATAGGGACGGGCTCGAACAGCGGCTGGTCCCGCGGCGTGGTTTTCCGCGCTCGTTCGCAGGGGGCGCAGTGCTGCACCACCTCTTTGATGAGGGGCGCCAGGTTCGGTAAGTGGATGATGGGCGTCAGGCAAGCCTTCAACACCTGCGCACATGTGTGGTGATGGCGGTGGTAGGCCTCCGCAACTGCCCTCTGCAATGTGGATGGGGTTACCCACAAGACGCGCAGAGTTCATCTCCAGAGACGGCCGTCATCCCATGCATACTGTTCGCAGAGACGGGCTAGATCATCCTTGTTCCTCCGGTCGAACTCCACGCCCAGCCGTGTTTCCAGATGCGCATACACCTTCTGCGCCTCCGCTTTCTGCTGCTCCTCGCTGCTGGCGCGGAGAAGGATGTGGGCGGTCTGCCAGATCCGCCAGTCCTGTGTCTCCATGGGCCCCTTTCTCCCTGCTTTCTCCGTCACCGCTTCCCCCGGCTTTCGCTTCGTCTCCGGCATCCTTGCCGGCAGTCCGCGTGCTAGCCTTCCATCCTGCTCCGCTTTCATCACCTCGAACGTTTTGCGGTTCTCTTCATCGTAGACCGGCGGCTCTCTGTCCGAGGAATCAGGAGCAGGGAACAGCCGAAGGATTCCAACCGCTCGGAGTTCCCCTTCATCCCACTGGTCTCGCAGCCTGCTCTCAGCGGGGCCTCTCGGTCGTCTGCCGCGTCCACCAACGCGGTGCAGCTCAATCACCTCCTCCTTTCTCTGCGGAGCCGCTCCCGAAGTTCGTAGTAGTCCTTGGCTGTGTGTGATAGGCTGTTCCTCTTGCGAGCCTCCCGGCGACTCGCTGATTTCGGAAACCACCATCGCCGCCGCCTCTTTTTCTGTTTGTCCCCTCTTTTCTGCCCCTTTGCGTACGGCTGCTGTAGCGGTTTCTCCCAAGACAGGCCGTAGTGAGGCCGGCACCATCTCTGCTGGCATCTGGACTTTGCAGAAGACTGCCATCAGGAGTTGTGCTACCTGTGCGGCCTCCCGTTGGGCTTGCGCTAACTGTTCCGGAGCTACGCTAGGGTTGGGGCCTTCATGTGTACGAGGCTATTTCTCCCTCCGCAGCTCCGCGGTTGCTGCCTCTTCCGCCTTCCTCTTTCCTTTCGAGGCAAGAGTGGTCTCTTCCAGGAGATTCTGCCCCGGCTCCTCACTTCGGCTGGTGTCTACCGCCGGCGTTGTTGTTCTGGTCTGGCTTAGCGTTGCTGTTGCCTTCCGCACTACTGCCGCCGCTCGGGCCTGGAGTTGTGCCTTCCGCCAAAGGGAGCCGGCGGATTGCTCCAGGCGATGGCATTTGGCACCACCTTTGTACCTCTTCCCCATCTACTCTTCTCTTTCTGCTGCTGCCTGCCTCACCGCGGCTCTGGCTATTGTTGTTGCCATTGCTGTCTCTGGCGCTATGCTACCTGCTCCTACTTTGGCCGCCTCCGCGGTTGCGTGTGTTCCTCTTGCTACCTGTGCCTTTGTGGCTGCTACTACTGCTGCTTCCTCTGTTGCCGCTACCGTTGCCTCCGCTGCCGTTATTGCTGCCTCTTTTTCTTAAGCTGTTACCGCTGCTGCCGCTGCTGTTGCTACCTTTGCTTCCGCTGCTACCGCCGCTACTTTTGCTTCCTCCATGATTTCCCTTATGAGCTTCTCTACAGCTCCCGTATCTGCCTCAGCCGTCGCTTCCCACTCCTTGGCCAATCGGGCCTCTATCACCGCGGCCTCTGCGTCCGCCTGATCTGTTTCGGCTGCCTCCTCCTCCCATTCTTTCCGCAAGCATTCTTGCATCTGCTGCACCTGAGGGGTGGGTTGGGTGTATTCACGGGCCTCTTCCACCTCCGCATCCATCCTACTCTTGTCCTCTCTACATACTTCCGTCGCCTCCTTGGCCTAGTGTCGCACCTCTTCTTGGTTGAGACACAGTCCTTTTTCTCGCACCATAGTCCAGTGTGCTTCCGTAACCGCTGCCGCCACCCTGGTGCGTATGACATTCTGGAGCGTCAGCGTCCAACACTTTTCCATGGCTTCCATCCAGCGTCCCTCAGGCACCTGAGTGTCAGCAAGCCGCGATCTCTCCTCTTGCGGATACTGAACACTCCACCCGGCGTAGACAAGGTTGAGCAAGTATCCCCACCTCCACTCGTCTGCCGCGGGTCTTCGTTGTGGTGCCTCCGCCGATCCGGGTGCCTGGTCCTTCACGTGGTACAGAATGAGGGCTCTGGCCCTCTCCTGGAGCAGATGCACGTACCTTCTCTCCGGACTGCTCCGCTGGTCCCGTCGCACCCTATTCAGCCATACTCGAGCAGCCTCCAGTGATGGGTCCGCGCGCTCAGTGTCCAATAGTTCCGCGACACCTGTCAAGTCACTGGCCACCCCTGGTTTGATGCTTAGGCTGTCCCGCAACGCGAAGACAAGGCGCTCTGCGCCTGCTGTTTCCAGCAGAATCACCTGCCTCTTGTGCAATCCGAGGGCTAGCACCCCCATTGCTCCTCCCTTTAGCACCACCTGCCACATCTTGCCGAACAGTGAATCCTCGAGCTCCGCGTGGATCACTTCCGGAATCTTTGTCAGCAGTTGGAGCATGACGCTGCTTACTACTTCAAGCAGTAGGGCTTCCTTGGACTGCTCCCCGCTGTCCCCTGAGCTTTCTTCAAGGTGTGTTCTTGCCCCTTCCATCACCGTTCCTGTGCCCAACAGCGGGTGTGAGGGTTGTCCAGTTGGGCTACCGCGCGAGGTTGGCGACGAGTGAGAGAGCGCCGTCGTAGCCGGGGAGGGGACTGGGGTAATGTCTGGGCCCCATCTCGCGAGCTTGGTGTCAGTGTAGCGGTTGTTCTTGCCGCTGCCTGTGTTACTCCTGCCACTGGCTCCATGCGCCTGAGGATCCGCGTCGGTGTGCTTGTGGCCGGGCCCTGTTGCGATGGGCCTGGTGACTTGGCCGCAGGCAGCGTGACCTGTGTCAGTATTCCTTCCGCGGGGCTGGACCGCGGTGGGATTGCTGCTGCCCGTGTTGTGGTCGGTGTCAAGGTCGTCCCTGCTGCGGGGCTGGGCCGCAGTGAGGCCGCAGCCGCTGCTGGCGTAGCCGTCACCGGTGTTGGCGGTGTTCTTGTCACGGAGCCAGGTTGGGACACGCCTGTTGCGGTCGTGTGCGGTGCTGGTGTCCTTACAGGCGCAGTCCTTGTCGTGGGACCCTGCCGCGGGTAGAGTCGCTGTCCCCGTTGGTGGTGTTGGTGTCCGTGCCGGGCGGTGTCCCGCGCCCGTGTTAAGGATAGGGCGGCGTAGCTGCCGTCGGGAGGAACCACCCCCCCCGGCGACGAAGGCGCGGACCCCGTGCCTTGGTTACGTGCCATGTCGGATGTTCTGCGGGCGAGAGCCCAGCTGCGCGTTATCCGTCAAATGTGTCGAGTGCCGGTGAGAGCTGAGTCGAAGGTGGAGAGGACAGTGCGGGGAGATGGTCGATGCAAAGTAAAGAGTGGAGTGAAGGATCGAATGCCGGAACTCGAAATGAGACTGAGGATGCATGCGCCGAGCAATGTATCCGCTTGGCGCGGCACAAGCTAGTCCGCCGCGAGCAGGATGTCGTATGTGCGGACGTTGCAAGCCTGAACAGTTTGTGCCGCATGTACATTTGCCACCTGCATGGGGAGGCCCGCGATCTGTCCGAGTGGCGCGTCGATGTCCCCGGTGGAGATAGAGAAGCGGAGTTGAGAGGGCTGGATGAGGTGCTGCATGTGGAGCGAGCGGACCATGCGGAGCGCAATCGTGGTGTGTGTGGCACCGGTGTCCACGATGGCCACGAACTTGCGTCCACATATCCACACGTAACACCACGCCACGTGGACCTCGGAGGGTGCGGGCGGTCCGGGGGTGAGGGCCACAGGTGACCAGGTGCATGAGGCACGTGCGGCGGCACCGCGCACACTAGCGTGAGTGAGGAGGATGCTTCGGGATAGCAGGCGGATGCCGGTCATGCTGTCTCGCGTGCATGAGAGGCGGACACCAAGAGGAGAAAGGGAGGTGTTGTGAGTGGTGAAGAGGGCGCGGAGACTGTCTGCAGACTCAAGGGAGTGAAGAAGGAAGTCTACCAGAGTGAGGGGATGGCGGTTGTCAAGGAGTGGTGTGGCGGGAGCATGAGAGTGCGGGTTGCTCGAGGGGGAGGTCGACCGTGTAGCAGCGGACGGTCACAAGGTTCTCGAGGGTGCATGTCGTGGGGGAAGATGGGGTGCGATTTCCTCCAACGTCCAACCGCGGATAGTTGGGTTGTACCTGCGAGCAAGTTGTAGGCCAGACATGGAGAGGGCTGGTAGGGTCTCCGCGATGGCCAACTCCGCGGCGGGGTCGAGTTCATTCAGGAGATGGAAGGCGATCTCCTGTTCCTCCTCATCAAATTCCCTTGCCACTCCCTCCCATTCTGCTTCAGTGGTTGGAGGTGGTGTCCCGATGTCAGGGATAGGCTCCGCAGCATTCAGAGGTGCCTCCGCTGCATTCGGAGGTGCCTGGTCAGGTTCTGGCCAGCCAGGGCGCGGAAGCTGGCTCAGGACATCCGCGTTGCGGTTGGCAACTGCAGGCTGGTACTTGATCTTCATGTTGTAGCCCTGCACGAGAAGTGCCCACTTGGCTAGGATGCCCTCATGGTTCTGAGTGGTGAGGAGCCATTGGAGGGCCTGATGGTCCGTGAAAACCGTGAAGGGCTTGCCATTCTTTATGTAGTCGCAGAAGTGTTGGAGTGCCCAAAGGATGGCCAAGCATTCGCCTTTCACCGGCGGGTACTTCCGCTCTCCTTCAGTGAGGGCACGACTGGCGTAGGCAATCACCTTCTGTGTGGGTTCCTGCACCGTCTGGGATAGAATAGCGCCAAGCCCGTCCCGCGACCAATCAGTGGTGATGGAGAATGGGAGGTTGAAGTCGGGAAATTCGAGCATGGGCGCGGTAACTAGGCGGTGCTTGATTTCCTTCCAGGCGTCCGCGCATTCTGATGTCCATTCAAACGGCACATCCTGGTGTGTCAACTCCTGGAGGGGCTTGATGATGCGTGCGTGGTCACGGACAAACTTCCCGTAGAAGGAGACAAAGCCCAGGAAGATCTTGACTTGCCCCGCGGAAGTGGGTTGATGCCATTCCTATACTACCACGATCTTCTCTTGATCAGTCTTGATGCCATCCGCGCTCATCACGAAGCCAAGGAACTCAATTTCTGCAGCTCCGATAGAGCACTTGGCTGCCTTGAGCTTCAGGTTGGCCCTGTGGAGGGCAGCAAAGACATAGGCCAGGGAGGAGAACAGCTCCTCGAAGGTGTGGGCCGCAACCATGATGTCGTCAATGTAGCAGCTGACATTGGGGATGCCGTGGAGAGTGGAGTCCATGACCCGTTGAAATGTCGCGCTGGCATTGCGGAGTCCAAAGGACATGCGTGTGAATGCGTACAGTCCCTCTCGTGTCACAAACACAGTATTGGCGATGGAGTCCGGGTGCATGGGGACAGCATGGAAGGCAGCCTTTACGTCGAGCTTTCCGAACCATCCGCGACCCTGCTGGCGCTTTTGTATGTGGACGATTAGCGGCATGGGGTACGCATCCTCCTCCGTTACACGGTTCAGGCCGCGGGAGTCAACGCAAAATGGCTTGGATCCGTCCGGTTTCCCCACGATGACCAAGTTGGCACGCCAGGGGCCGACGATTGGGATAATCATCCCCTGCGCCGTGAGCTCCGCGAGCCCCTCTGTGATAATCTTTTCCGGTTCAGGAAGGATGCGCCACACCTTCTGTTTTGTTGGCGCGGAGTCCCCCGTGGAGATGACGTGGAAGGCCTCCACGGCCCCTAGATCAACCGTGGACCCAGCTAAGAAGTCCGCGAATGCGTCCAGCAGGTCGCAGGAATCCTGCTTTTGTGCGGGAGAAAGTCGTGAGTGGAGCATGTGGTCCCATCGCGGTGGTGGTGATGGTGTTTTTTTGCGGAGTGGATAGAACTCCTCCTCGTCCTCGGGTGGATGTCCATCCCATAGGAATCGTTGTCCCCTCTGCCACAGCCCCAGGAGGTTGGTCTGCACTCCGGGCTCGGTTGACTCCTCCGCGATTTCCTGCCATTCACCTACTATGACCTGTTCCGCGTCAGGCAGATTAGCTGTGATAGATGGCAGCCTGCTTGCATGGGCCTGAGAGTCCTCTGCTGCAGCATCCAGGAGGGAGAAGGATTCGCGGCCGGTGACAGTTACCGCTACCCTGTCGCCAATGGTGATGGGGCAAAACGCTTCTTCCCCGGATGCAGAGCTGAGTTGCATGACTCCAAGGGAGAAAAGAAGGTTGGCCCGTCGCGCTACCAAGTAATCCATGCCCAGGAGTACGTCATATGTTCTGGCTTGCGAGACTTGGACGTTCAATGATTCATGGAGGGATCCCACCTACATGGGTATGCCGTGAACTTCCCCATCTCCATAGTCCATTCCGCCCGCTGAGTTGGTGAAAAGGCGGCGCGTGGGGAGGATGCGGTCTGCCCATCCGACCACCAGAAGGACGCGGAATTCCATAGTGGTGTGGGTGACCCCTGTGTCGATGATGGCCATGAACTTCCTTCCATGTATCCAAACCATGCAGCAGGCAACCTCGTAGTTATTGTCATCCCATCGCAGTGGTTCCAACGGCTGCGGTGCCCATCCCCACTCTTCTTCCACGAGGATTAATGCTAATGAAGTGTCGGGCACCGCACGTTGGGTGTTCTATGTGCCGGATGTAGGCGCGGTATAGTTGAGGGAGATGCCAACAGCTTGGAGGCGTTGATTGGCCCTGGCGATCTCCTCCTTCAGTTGCGGTGCAATCTCAGGATGGATGCGGAGGAACTCAAAGAAGTTGACTTCCGCAATGGGGGTGGTAAATAGGCATTGGACGAGGTCGTTGCTTCCCTCTGCGACCGCTGGAGCTGTGGTGGGTGTCTGCAAAGATGGGGCAGGTTGCTTTTCCACTGCAAGTGGTATTTTCATCTGTCGTCGTTTCTACGGCACGATGGTGCAATTAACAACTGCGTGCTGGAAGTGCTCCTCCGCAGCCTCTGCATTGCGCCGCAGATCGTCCTGTACTCTGGCTGCCATCTGTAAATCCCATCCGCGCAAGCCTAATTCTTGGACTTGTGCAATTAGAGTGGTCTCCGTCGTGGTGGGAGGCAATTCTGTGGTCTCGTCCTCCGCCATCGGTAGCCCCAGCTTGACGTTGCGAGCTCCGCTTGTAGAGTTCGCGGATGCCCGTGGGTTGGGCAGAATACCCTGCCTACCCGGGGAAGTCTGGGTTTGATGATCTGGTGCCTGCCACCCAGCTTGTGTCTGCTGCTGATGCTGCTGGTCCTGTCATGGTTGATTATAATACCGCTGCCACTGCTGCACCATACGGTCCTGCTGCATGGGATCGGTTCGCAGAGCACCCTGTCGCTTGTGCGGGCAGTCTCGAGCAATGTGCTCCAGGCTCTGGTAGGTGTAACACGCCTTCGGCTTGGGCTGAGAGGCCTGTGCTGCAGGTGCTAGAGTATGAGAATCTCCACCCTCATGCTCTTGCGTAGACCGCTGTCGTGTGGAAATGGCCGTGGCATCCTGCACCGCATCCTGCAGAGACTGGTTGCGCTCAGGGATTATCAGACTGCTCATCTCATTGGGGAGTGCAGGGATGAGATTCTGCAGGAGGACCCACAGCCGCTGTCCTTCCCCTTGAGGGATCTTTGTGATTGATGCCCAAGTGAGGAACTGATCCAAAAACCTGCGGATGTCGGTGTCCTTTCGCATGACATCCTTTTCAATCTTGCGGAGTGCTTCTTCCTTGGTCAGCCGCTTGAAACGCCTGATCAGCGCGTTGCCGAAGTCCTCGAAGGAGATGAACGGTGCTCGTGCATTGTACCAGTCCTCCGCAGCACCCTGTAGATGGAGCTTTGCGGTGGCCAGACAAAGATCTGGTGGAATTCGCCCTATGCTTGCATGTATAGTGATCTGCTTCAACCATGTCCATGGGTCCTCTTCAGGGGTCCCCTTGAAGATGTCCAGCCACGGAATGTTAGCTGGTTGCGCGCTTACGTACTGTAGCTGGGGCACAATGTTCATGGCTAACGAGAACGTTAGCCATGGATGTCACCACTGGAAGAGGATACGAGGCTGCGGTCGCCGAATAACCCATGTGGCTAGTTGGGTGCCCCTGGGGTGCTGGTGTGGGGTTGTTCATTGGAGCCGCCGCCGGAAGGGTATAGTAGTGAGTCGCAGGGGTCACCTACGTCGCGTAGGGTGTGGAGTAGAAGGTAGTCCCAAGGTGCGGTGTCTGTGTGCTCGGTGCGGCAGGGGCCGTAGGACCTGGCAGCCAGTAGCCCTGAGGTAGAGGGTGTGACACTGCAGAGTGGTAGAGAGGGATGGTAGTAGGTATTGCAGGGGTTGCAGCGGTCCCTGGATTCACAGGGAGCGCAGGGTAGGCGGAGTGGGACACAGTCGTTTTTACCTGGCTGGTAGGTGGTGGTGTATGGACCGCAATTCCGGCTGGCGCGGTGTCCATCGGCTGCTGATGATAAACTGGGTGTCCAACCGTCACGGGCATCAATTGCGCCGTCATGGGGACTGGTGGTTGCTGTGGCCGTGTCTGCTGCATAGGGGCCTGTGGCGTCACTCTCACCCCGGAGGGTGTGGCCCATGTGCTCATCATCATCCAACCTGGCAGGGCTGTGGTAGGGGAGGTTATTACAGGCCCCGCGTACGGCGGAGTCCCATGCAATCATGAGTTGGGCTGAGGCTGGGGCCCTGTGAGTGGCTGCTGGGTTGCGTGCAGTGGCTGCGGAGCCAGGAGGGGTTGATGCACCATCCCCCCTCTCTGTTCCCCCTATGGTGTCCCTTGCCATCCTGTGAATTGTGGGTTGTGACTCGCTGTTGCCCTTACACCTGGTGTCACTGGGTTGTCCACGGTAGTCGACCGCGGATTCACCTGGAGGGATACTCCCTCCATTTCGATGGACAGCCCAGCTCCGGTGGCCTGATCCACCGCCGCCTGTTGTGCTGTGGGTGGGTGGGGCTGCTGCTCCGTCTCTGGCATGGCAGGCGGTATGCCTAACTGTTTGGTGGATACTCCCTGCAGTGGCTGCCTCACCCCCCTTTCTCCCTTTGCTGAAGGTGAGCATTCTGCCGGCATGTCTCCCAGCTGCGGCTGGTGGCACTGGGCAGCCCCCAAGGTTGGCTCCTTGGAGACATACGGAGGCGGGGATGTTTCCATCCCTGCTAGGGGCGTGGATGGCAGGTAATCCTCCTCTACTGCCCACGGCGGCTGCCTTCCGCTGCGCCGCTGGTAGACTGGTCCTTGGTATGCCAGGGATCTCCCGGTCTCGGAGAGTCCGTCTGCTGGCGGTGGCATATTGGAAAACCACCTGTGCTCCATATAGTCGTTGGCCTGGAGCTGGTGGGTTCCGCGCACATCTTGGCTGTGTATGCTTTCCACCTCCACACGGTCCTGCAGCGCGTTCATGATACGCCGCCAGTGTAGCTGTTCCAGCCACTCGGTAACTCTTCGGTGCTGTCCCAGTGGATCCGCGCCTGGCGATGAACTGACGGGCGCGCGAGAGGGCATGGGCGAGGTGTCTCTACTGCCCGCCTGTGTGGCTGCTCGCCGCGGCAGGAAGTGGCGTACAGAAGTTTGCTGTGAAGGCTGCTGGTGCCGCCTCCGCATGTCCTGATGCACGAAGCTGGCTGCCGACATGTATGACTGAATCTGAAGGCACGTACAGTTCTGCTAGCAAAGAGCAAAGAACTCTCCACGCTCACCACACCATGACACAAATACCCCCAATTTTGCCGCGCACTGTTCTCCACCCGCGCTCTTTGGTTCCGCGCCTGGTCTGCTCCGCGACTCTCTGACTCAGCGCCTGGTCTACTCCTCAACTTTCTGGTTCCGCGGTTCCGTGCGGCACTTGTCTGCTGCCCCTCTTCAGCCTCTCCTGATCTTCCGCGGATGCTTCACATCGTAGAGATCCGGCGTGTGGGCAGTGCTCCGCGGCTCACTTCTTGCCGGCACGAGAGTCCACCACCTCGTGGCCTCTGACTCCTCCGTCCGCGGAACCCCGTTCCGTGGCCGTGCGCAAGACCGTGGCGTCGCCGGCAGCACCCTTCACCCCACCTGCGTTCCCTGGAGGTGACAATACTCAGCAAAATCTGGGTTGGACCCAAGATTGGAGGTGGAACGAGCGGTGGGATGTACACACTCGGAGGGGAAGAATTCGTACTCCGTGGAATACCTCCGCGGAGAGCACTATCCGGGCTCCTTGAGCAACTACGAATCTCATAAGAGAAGCGGGGGTGAAAGTATGAACCTGATTGATGACTGCGCGGATCAATGAGACATGAGGTAGCAATCTTGTTCTGAACAAGTTAGGACTTGAGTCTCACGATTGGGAATCAGGCTTGTTGTATTAAGTCAGATTGCACAAGGTCGAACAAAAGGTCAGCTCACTTCCACATCCTCGTTCCTCCGCTACATCACTACTTTATATTCTCCAAGCCTAACTCCCTAAGTCTCCTCCTACCACACTCTTCTCTCTACCTTGGACTCCGCGCGGTGCGCTACACGCACCACGGATCTCGTCCTTCCACACACACACCAGACTACTTCTACATTTCCCTGCTCTACTACTGCTTCTTCCTCTACTCCGCGGCTTGGGTGCTTGCGGTCTTGTGTTCTTCCTTGAATCTTCGTCCTCGCGCGGTGAGTCCTCCCGGTCCTCCTCCTTGATTACCGCTGCCCACCCTGAGCTCTCACTGGTCAAGCTCCTTCCTAACATCCGGTTCTGCCGACGTGTGTCTTCGCACGTCCGACGCTCCCACTTCTCTGCGGCTCGGTTCATGTTCTCTTCCGACCGCAGATTCTCACCCTACTTTCCCGCCCGTTTTGGCTTCTCAGCGGCCATCGCTTCCAATAGCTGTGGAAAGGTCACCGTCGATTTCTGCTTCCTGGCGGCAACTTTCCCCGCCTCTTTTCCTTCACTGCTACTGGATTCCGCGCCACTCCACACTCTACCGCAATCTTGTTGCGGGAGCCAGCATGCCTAGCGCGTTCTCCGGTGCTCCGCGGCCTCCCCTTCGTCCTCCTCCGCGGTTCTTTGGTCGCGGCCACCTTTTTCTGCAGACTTGTGCCTCGCGGCGATTTCCTTTCGCGGATCCATCTTCTCCTCAGCGGAGATGCGGTGGATCTTCGCATGAAAAGTGTGTGTAAGTGTGTGTAAGTACGTATAAATGTGTGTAAGTGCATGTAAGTGTGTGTAAGTGCGTGTAAGTGCATGTGAGTGTGGAAGTGCGTGGAAGTGTGTGTAAGTACGTGTAAGTGCTTGTAGGTGCATGTAAGTACGTGTAAGTGCATGTACGTGTGTATAAGTGCGTGGAAGTGCATTTAAGTACGTGTAAGTGTGTGTAAGTGCATGTTAGTGCGTGTGAGTGCATGTAAGTGCGTGTTAGTGTGTGTAAATGTGTATAAGTGTGTGTAAGTTAGTGTAAGTGTGTAAGTATGTGTAAGTACGTGTAAGTGTGTGTAAGTGTGTATGTACGTGTAAGTATGTGGAAGTGCGTGTGAGTGCGTGTAAGTGTGTGTAAGTGTGTGTATGTGTGTGTGGGTGCGTGTAAGTACGTGTAAGTGCGTGTAAGTATGTGTAAGTATGTGTAAGTATGTTTAAGTGGGTGTTAGTGTGTGTAAGTGCATTTAAGTGCGTGTAAGTGTGTGTGTGTGTGTGTGTGTGCAAGTGTGTGTAAGTGCGTGTAATTGCGTGTAAGTGTGTGTAGCTGCGTGTAAGTGCGTGTAAGTGTGTATAAGTGCGTGAAAGTGTGTGTAAGTGTGTGCAAGTGTGTGTAAGTGTGTGTGAGTGCATGTTAGTGTGTGTAAGTACCTGTAAATGTAAGTGCGTGTAAGTTGTGTAGGTGTGTGTAAGTATGTATAAGCGCATGTTAGTAGGTGTAGGTGCATGTAAGTGTGTGTAAGTGTATGTAAGTGCCTGTTTTTTTGTGTATGTGTAACTGTGTGTAAGTATGTGTAAGTGTGTGTAAGTGCGTGTAAGTACATGTAAGTGTGTGTAAGTGCATGTAAGTGCGTGTTAGTGCGTGTAAGTACGTGTAAGTATGTATAAGTGTGTGAAAGTGCATGTAAGTGCGTGTAAGTACGTGTCAGTGCGTGTCAGTACGTGTAAGTGCTTGTAAGTTCGTGTAAGTCCGGGTAAGTGCGTGAAAATACGTGTAAGTGCGTGTAAGTGCGTATAAGTGCGTGGAAGTGCGTGTGAATTTGTATAACTGCGTGTAAGTGCGTGTAAGTTTATGTAAGTGCATGTAAGTGCGTGTACGTGCGTGTAAGTGTGTGTACGTGAGTGTAGGTATGTGTAAGTTCGTGTAAGTGCGTGTAAGTGCGTGTACGTGTGTTTAAGTGCATCTAAGTGCGTGTAAGTTTGTGTAAGTACGTGTAAGTGCGTGTAAGTGCATGTAACTACATGTAAGTGCACGTAAGTGCGTGTAAGTACGTGTAAGTGTGTACAAGTGCGTGTAAGTATGGGTGAGTGCATGTAAATGTGTGTAAGTGCGTGTAAGTGCATGTCACTGCAGGTAAGTGCATGTAAGTTTGTGTAAGTGTGTGTAAGTGTGTGTAAGTGCGTGTAAGTACGTGTAAGTACGTGTAAGTGCGTATAAGTATGTGCAAGTGCATGTAAGTGCGTTTAAGTATGTGTAAGTGCGTGTAAGTACGTGTCAGTTCGTGTAAGTGCATGTAGATATGTGTAAGTGCATGTTATTGCGTGTAAGTGCATGTAAGTGCGTGAAAGTACATGTAACTGCGTATAAGTTTGTAAAAGTTGGTATAAGTGCGTGTAAGTACGTGTAAGTGCGTGTAAGTATGTGTAAGTGCGTGTAAGTGCGTGTAAGTGCATGTTAGTGCGTGTCAGTGCGTGTAAGTGCGTGTATGTTTGTGTAAGTGCATGTATGTTTGTGTAAGTACGTGTAAGTACGTGTAGGTGTGTGTAAGTGCATGTAAGTACGGGTAAGCGTATGTAAGTGCGTGTAAGTGTGTGTAGGTGCGTGTAAGTCCGTGTAAGTATGTGTAACTATGTGTAAGTGCGTGTAAGTGCATGTACGTTTGTGTAACGTTTTGTGAGTACATGTAAGTGCATGTAAGTGCGTGGAAGTACGTGTAAGTTTGTGTGAGTGTGTGCAAGTGCGTGTGAGTGTGTGTAGAAGCGTATAAGTGCATGTAAGTGCATGTAAGTACGTGTAAGTTTGTGTAAGTGCATGTAAGTGCGTGTTAGTGCGTGTAAGATAGTGTAAGTGCATGTCACTGCGTGTAAGTTCATAAAGTGGGTGTAAGTGTGTGTAAGTGCTTGTAAGATTGTGTAAGTTCGTGGAAGTGCGTGTAATAGTGTGTTAGTAGGTGTAAGTGAGTGTAAGTGCGTGTAAGTGTGTATAAGTACGTGTAAGTGTGTGTAAGTGTGTGTAAGTACGTGTAAATGTGTGTAAGTACGTGTAAGTGTGTATAAGTGCGTGTAAGTACGTGTAAGTGCGTGTAAGTATGTGTAAGTGCGTGTAAGTGCGTGTAAGTGCATGTTAGTGCGTGTCAGTGCGTGTAAGTGCGTGTATGTTTGTGTAAGTGCATGTATGTTCGTGTAAGTACGTGTAAGTACGTGTAGGTGTGTGTAAGTGCATGTAAGTACGGGTAAGCGTGTGTAAGTGCGTGTAAGTGTGTGTAGGTGCGTGTAAGTCCGTGTAAGTATGTGTAACTATGTGTAAGTGCGTGTAAGTGCATGTACGTTTGTGTAACGTTTTGTGAGTACATGTAAGTGCATGTAAGTGCGTGGAAGTACGTGTAAGTTTGTGTGAGTGTGTGCAAGTGCGTGTGAGTGTGTGTAGAAGCGTATAAGTGCGTGTAAGTGCATGTAAGTACGTGTAAGTTTGTGTAAGTGCATGTAAGTGCGTGTTAGTGCGTGTAAGATAGTGTAAGTGCATGTCACTGCGTGTAAGTTCATAAAGTGGGTGTAAGTGCGTGTAAGTGCTTGTAAGATTGTGTAAGTTCGTGTAAGTGCGTGTAATAGTGTGTTAGTAGGTGTAAGTGAGTGTAAGTGCGTGTAAGTGTGTATAAGTACGTGTAAGTGTGTGTAAGTGTGTGTAAGTACGTGTAAATGTGTGTAAGTACGTGTAAGTGTGTATAAGTGCGTGTAAGTGCATGTAAGTACGTGTAAGTGTGTGTAAGTGCGTGTAAGTGTGTGCAAGTGTGTGCAAGTACGTGTAAGTGCGTATTAGTGCATGTAAATGCGTGTAAGCACCTATAAATGTGTGTAAGTGCGTGTAAGTTGTGTAAGTGTGTGTAAGTATGTGTAAGCACATGTAAGTGCATGTAGGTGCGTGTAAGTGTGTGTAAGTGCATGAAAGTGCCTGTTTTGTTTGTGTAAGTATGTGTAAGTGTGTGTAAGTGCATGTAAGTGTGTGTAAGTGCGTATAAGTACATGTAAGTGCGTGTAAGTGCATGTAAGTGCGTGTTAGTGCGTGTAAGTGCGTGTAAGTGCGTGTCAGTGCGTGTCAGTACGTGTAAGTGCTTGTAAGTTCGTGTAAGTGCAGGTAAGTGCCTGAAAGTATGTGTAAGTGCAAGTAAGTGCGTGTAAGTGCCTGGACGTGCGTGTAAACTTGTGTAAGTGTGTGTAAGCGCGTGTAAGTGCGTGCAAGTGCATGTAAGTGCGTGTACGTACGTGTAAGTGTGTGTAAGTGAGTGTAGGTACGTGCAAGTTTGTGTAAGTGCGTGCAAGTGCATGTAAGTGTGTTTAAGTGCATCTTAGTACGTGTAGGTTTGTGTAAGTACGTGTAAGTGTGTGTAACTGCGTGTAATTACGTGTAAGTGCACGTAAGTGCGTGTAAGTGCATGTATGTGCGTGCAAGTGCATGTAAGTACGTGTGAGTGCTTGTAAATGCCTGTAAGTGCGTGTAAGTTCATGTCACTGCATGTAAGTACATGTAAGTTCGTGTAAGTGCGTGTAAGTGTTTGTAAGTGCGTGTAAGTACGTGTAAGTACGTGTAAGTGCGTGTAAGTATGTGCAAGTGCATGTAACTGCATTTAAGTGTGTGTAAGTGCGTGTAAGTACGTGTCAGTTCGTGTAAGTGCATGTAGATATGTGTAAGTGCATGTTAGTGCGTGTAAGTGCATGTAAGTGCGTGAAAGTACATGTAAGTGCGTGTAAGTTTGTAAAAGTTGGTATAAGAGTGTGTATGTACGTGTAAGTGCGTGTAAGTATGTGTAAGTGCGTGTAAGTGCGTGTAAGTACGTGTTAGTGCGTGTTAGTATGTGTAAGTGCGTGTATGTTCGTGCAAGTGCGTGTATGTTCGTGTAAGTACGTG
Organism: Penium margaritaceum; assembly: GCA_023375785.1. Lineage (NCBI taxonomy): Eukaryota > Viridiplantae > Streptophyta > Zygnematophyceae > Desmidiales > Peniaceae > Penium > Penium margaritaceum. Next base: position 50,801 of record SZWC01000190.1, read on the forward strand.
TAAGTACGTGTAAGTGTGTGTAAGTGCATGTAAGTGCGTGTAAGCACGTGTAAGTACGTGTAAGTGTGTGTAAGTGCGTGTAAGTCCGTGTAAGTATGTGTAACTACTTGTAAGTGCATGTACGTTCGTGTAAGTGGGTGTAAGTGCATGTACGTTCGTGTAACTTTGTGTGAGTACGTATAAGTGCATGTAAGTACGTGAAAGTACGTGTAAGTTTGTGTAAGTGCGTGTAAGTGCGTGTGAGTGTGTGTAAAAGCGTATAAGTACGTGTAAGTGCATGTAAGTACATGTAAGTTTGTGTAAGTGCGTGTAAGTGCGTGTTAGTGCGTGTAAGATAGTGTAAGTGCATGTCAGTGCGTGTAAGTTCATGTAAGTGGGTGTAAGTGCGTGTAAGTGCTTGTAAGTTCATGTAAGTTTGTGTTAGTGCGTGTAAGAGCGTGTTAGTAGGTGTAAGTGAGTGTAAGTATGTGTAAGTGCATGTATGTATGTGTAAGTGCGTGTAAGTGTGTGTAAGTAAGTGTAAGTGTGTGTAAGTACGTGTAAGTGTGTCTAAGTGCGTGTAAGTGCGGGTAAGTGCATGAAAGGACGTGTAAGTATGAGTAAGTGCATGTAAGTGCCTGGAAGTGCGTGTAAATTTGTGTAAGTGTGTGTAAGTGCGTGTAAGTGCGTGTAAGTGCATGTAAGTGCGTGTACGTGCGTTTAAGTGTGTGTAAGTGAGTGTAGGTACGTGTAAGTTCGTGTAAGTATGTGCAAGTGCATGTCAGTGTGTTTAAGTGCATCTAAGTGCGTGTATGTTTGTGTAAGTACATGTAAGTGCGTGTTAGTGCATGTAACTACGTGTAAGTGCACGTAAGTGCGTGTAAGTGTGTCTAAGTGCGTGCAAGTGTGTGTAAGTATGTGTGAGTGCTTGTAAATGCGTGTAGGTGCGTGTAAGTGCATGTCACTTCATGTTAGTACATGTAAGTTCGTATAAGTGTGTGTAAGTATTTGTAAGTGCGTGTAAGTACGTGTAAGTGCGTGTAAGTATGTGCAAGTACGTGTAACTGCGTTGAAGTGTGTGTAAGTGCGTGTAAGTACGTGTCAGTTTGTGTGAGTGCATGTAGATATGTGTAAGTGCATGTTAGTGCGTGTAAGTGCATGTAAGTGCGTGAAAGTACATGTAAGTGCGTGTAAGTTTGTAAAAGTTGGTATAAGTGCGTGTATGTGCGTGTAAGTGCGTGTAAGTACGTGTAAGTACGTGTAAGTGCATGTAAGTGTGTGTTAGTGCGTGTTAGTGCGTATAAGTGCGTGTATGTTTGTGTACGTGCATGTATGTTCCTGTAAGTACGTGTAAGTATGTGTAAGTGCGTGTAAGTGCATCTAAGTGTGTGTAAGCGCGTGTAAGTGCGTGTAAGTGTGTGTAGGTGCGTGTAAGTCCGTGTAATTATGTGTAACTACTTGTAAGTGCGTGTAAGTGCATGTACGTTCGTGTAACTTTGTGTGAGTACGTGTAAGTGCATGTAAGTGCGTGGAATTACGTGTAAGTCAGTGTAAGTGCGTGTAAGTGCGTATGAGTGTATGTAAAAGCGTATAAGTGCGTGTAAGTGCATGCAAGTACGTGTAAGTTTGTGTAAGTGCGTGTAAGTGCGTGTTAGTGCGTGTAAGATAGTGTAAGTGCATGTCAGTGTGTGTAAGTTCATGTAAGTGGGTGTAAGTGCGTGTAAGTGCTTTTAAGTTCGTGTAAGTTCGTGTAAGTGCGTGTAAGAGCATGTTAGTAGGTGTAAGTGAGTGTAAGTGTGTGTAAGTGCATGTAAGTATGTGTAAGTGCATGTAAGTGTGTGTAAGTACGTGTAAGTGTGTGTAAGTATGTGTAAGTGTGTCTAAGTGCGTGTAAGTGCGTGTAGGTGTGTGTAAGTTTGTGTAAGTGCGTGTAAGTATGTATAAGTGCGTGTAAGTACATGTAAGTGCGTGCAAGTGGGTGAAAGTGATTGTAAATGGGTGTAAGTGCGTGTAAGTACGTGTACATACGTGTATGTGTGTGTAAGTTCGTGTAAGTGCGTGTAAGTGTGTGTAAGTTTGTGTAAATATGTGTAAGTGCGTATATGTGCATGCAAGTTTGTGTAAGTGCATGTAAGTGTGTGTAAGTGTGTGTAAGATCGTGTAAGTGCATGTAAGTGCGTGTAAGTATGTGTAAGTACATGTAAGTGCATGTAAGTGCGTGCAAGTTCGTGTAACTACGTGTAAGTTTGTGTAAGTGTGTGTATGTGGTTGGAAGTGCGTGTAAGTGTGTGTAAGTTTGTGTAAGTGCAAGTAAGTGCGTGTAATTGCGTGTACGTTCTTGTATGTACGTGTAAGTGCGTGTAAGTGTGTTTAAGTATGTATAAGTACATGTACCTACGTGTAAGTACGTGTAAGTGTGTGTAAGTGTGTGTAAGTTCGTGTACGTACGTGTAAGTACGTGTAAGTGTGTGTAAGTTTGTGTAAGTAATCGTAAGTGCGTGTAAGTGTGTGTAAGTACGTGTAAGTGCGTGTAAGTGTGTGTAAGTGCATGTAAGTGTGTGAAAGTATGTGCAAGTGTGTGTAAGTGCGAGAAGTATGTGTAAGTGTGTGTAAGTGCGTGTAAGTGGATGTAACTGCTTGTCAGATTGTTTAAGTGCGTGTAAGTGTATGTATTGGTGTGGAAGTGCGTGTAAGTGTGTGGGAGAGCGTGTAAGTGCGTGTAAGTTCATGGAAGTGCTTTTTAGTGGGTGCAAGTGCGTGTACGTTTGTGCAAGTCCGTGTAAGTATGTGTAAGTGCACGTTAGTGCGTGTAAGTACGTGTAAGTGCGTGTAAGTATGTGCAAGTGCGTATGAGTGTGAATAAGTGCGTGTCAATGTGTCTAAGTTTGTGTAAGTGTGTGTAAGTGCTTGAACGTGTATGTAAGTGCGTGTAAGTGTGTGCAAGTGCATGTAAGTGTGTGTAAGTGCGTGTAAGTTTGTGTTTGTATGTGTAAGTGTAAGTAAGTGTCAGTGCGTCTATGTTCGTGTAAGTGCATGCAAGTGCGTATGAGTGTGTGTAAATGCATGTAAGTGTGTGTAAGTACATGTAAGTGCTTGTAAATACATGCAAGTGCGTGTAAGTTTGTGTTGGTGTGTGTAAGTGCGTGTAAGTATGAGTAAGTTTGTGTAAGTGTGTATAAGTGTGTGTAAGTGCGTGTAAGTTTGTCTAAGTGCTTGTAAGTGCGTGTAAGTACGTGGAAGTTTGGGTAAGTGCGTGTAAGTGCGTGTATGTGTGTGTAAGTACGTGTAAGTTTGTGTCAGTGTGTGTAAGTGCGTGTAAGTTTGTGTACGTTTTTGTAAGTGCATGTAGGTGAGCATAAGTACGTGTAAGTGTGTGTAAGTGCATGTTAGCGTGTAGAGGTGCATGTAAGTGCGTATAAGTGCGTGTAAGTCCGTGTAAGTACGTGTAAGTGTGTGTAAGTGTGTGTAAGTGCATATAATTTTGTGTAAGTGCGTGTAAGTACGTGTAAGTTTGTGTAAGTTCGTGTAAGTGCGTGTAAGTGCGTGTAAGTGCGTGAAAGTGTGTGCAAGTACGTGTAAGTATGTGTCACTGCATGTAAGTGCATTTAAGTGTGTGTAAATGCGTGTAAGTGCTTGTAAGTTTGTCTTAGTGTGTGTAAGTATGTGTAAGTGCGTGTTAGTGCGTGTAAGTGCGTGTCAGTGCGTGTAAGTGCATGTAAGTGTGTAAGTTTGTGTAAGTGCGTGTAAGTGTGTGTAAGAGTGTGTAAGTACGTGTAAGTGCGTGTAAATGCGTAGAAGTGTGTGTAAGTGCGTGTAAGTGCGTGTAAGTGAGTGTGAGTACGTGTAAGTATGTGTAAGTGCGTGTAAGTATGTGTAAGTGCTTGTAAGTGTGTGTATGTGCGTGTAGGTGCATGTAAGTGTGTGTAAGCATGTGCAAGCGCGTGTAAGTGCATGTAGGTGTGTGTAACTTTGTGTAAGTGCATGTAAGTATATGCAAGTGCGTGTAAGTGCATGTTAGTGTGTCTAAGTTTGTGTAAGTGCGTGTAAGTGCATGTAAGTGCGTGTAAGTGCGTGTAAGTTCGTGTAAGTGCGTGTAAGTGCGTGTGAGTTCATGTAAAAGCTTGTAAGTGCGTGTAAGTGCATGTAAGTATGTGTAAGTGCATGTAAGCTTGTGTACGTGTGTATAAGTACGTGTTAGTGCGCGTAAGATCGTGTGAGTACATGTAAGTGCGTGTAAGTTCATGTAATTGTGTGCAAGTGCATGTAAGTGTGTGTAACTTTGTGTAAGTATGCATAAGTGCGTGGAAGTGCGTGTATGTGAGTATAAGTGTGTGTAAGTGCATGTAAGTGCGTGGAAGTTTGTGTAAGTGTGTGAGAGTACGTGTATGTGCCTGTAAGTCCATGTAAGTTTGTGTAAGTGCGTGTAAGTGCATGTTAGTACTTGTAAGTGCGTGTAAGTGCGTATAACTGCGTGTAAGTAGGTGTAATTACGTGTAAGTAGGTGTCAGTTTGTGGACATGCATGTAAGTGCGTATTAGTGCATGTAAGTGCGTGTAAGTGCGTGCAAGTGCGTGTAAGTGTGTGTAAGTGCGTGTAAGTGCGTATAAGTGCGTTTAAGTGTGTACAAGTGCGTGTAAGTGTGAGAAGTGCATGTAAGTATGTGTTAGTGTGTGTAAGTGCGTCTAAGTGCGTATAAGTGTGTGGAAGTGCGTGTAAGTTTGTTTAAGTGCGTGTAAGTACGTGTAAGTACGTGGAAGTTTGTGTAAGTTGGTGTAATTGCGTGTAAGTGTGTGTAAGTGTGTGTAAGTTGGAGTAAGTGCGTGTAAGTACGTGTAAGTGTGTGTAAGTGTGTATAAGTGCGTGTAAGTATGTGTAAGTTTGTGTAAGTGCGTATAAGTGCATGTAAGTGCATGTAAGTGCGTGTAAGTGTGAGTAAGTCTGCCTTAGTGTATGTAAGTACGTGTAAGTGTGCGTAAGTGTGTGTAAGTACGTGTAAGTATGTGTATGTGCGTGTAAGTTTGTGTGAATGCGTATAAGTGCATGTAAGTGTGTGTAAGTGCGTGTAAGTATGTATAAGTACGTATAAGTTGATTTAAGTGCATGTAAGTGCCTGTAAGTGCGTATAAGTTTGTTTAAGTGTGTGTAAGTGCGTGTAAGTGTGTGTAAGTATGTGTAAGTGTGAGTAAGTGCGTGTAAGTACGTGTAAGTATGTGTAAGTACGTGTAAGTGTGTGTAAGTGTGTGTAAGTGTGTGTAAGTGCCTATAAGTTTGTATAAGTGCGTGTAATTTTGTGTAAATGCTCATAAGTGCGTGTAAAAGCATGTAAGTTCATGTAAGTGTGTGTAAGTGCATGTATGTGCGTGTAAGTTTGTGTAAGTGGGTGTAAGTACATGTTAATGCGTGTAAGTGGGTGCTAGTGCTCGTAAGTGTGTGTAAGTACGTGAAAGTGTATGTAAGTTCCTGTAAGTTCGTGTTAGTGTGTGTAAGTGCATGTAAGTGCGTATGAGTGCAGGTAAGTGCGTGTAAGTGCATATAAGTGCGTGTAACTTTGTTTAAGTGTGTGTAAGTAGTCTAAGTGCATGTAAGTGTGTGTAAGTAGGTGTAAGGACGTGTAAGTGCATGCAAGTGCGTTTAAGTACGTGTAAGTACGTGGAAATACGTGTAAGTGCGTGTACATTAATGGAAGTGCGTGTTATTGCATGAAAGTGCTTGAGAGTTTGTGTTAGTGCGTGGAAGTGTGTTTAAGTGTGTATAAGTGCGTGTAAGTGCGTGTAAGTTCAGCGGAAGGTTTGTGGCCGTCCCATTGGTTGTAGACGCCTCAGCAGCTCATGACATGGGGGGCCACGTTGGCAAAACCGAAATGCCTGTCAATGCGGAAGAGGGTTATGCCCGAGCGCGGAACGCTGTAGCAAGTTCCTTGCTCTTCTTTTAGCGGAACTGCACGTAATCTTCAGATCAGTCATTGATATTGGCAGCAAGCTTTGTGTATCAAGATTGCAGCAGACGGCAGCAGCAGTCATCTGTACGGTGTTTCTTGCCGCGCCGAGCCACCACTTACGAATGCGGTCAGAGTTCCTCGCCTGTGCCGTCCTGCACCCCAGTGAGCCCCTCACCAAGCGCTGACCCCTTGGTCCAACACCAACGGGTGAACAACTGGCTGGAGCAACTGCACTGGCTTCGCATCATGGACACTCTCGGCAAACGTGTGGAAGTGGAAACAATATCTGACCATGGCAGCCGCGGATCCAGCTAGTCCCAGCACGAGTCGGAGGGACAGGAAGTTGTGGTTATGGCACTGCCTTGGTTTTCCGGTCCCCAACCATCATCGGAGGAGCACTGCACTGGTGGAGGATTTGAGGCCTATCGCGGATTGGTCTACCGATGTCGTGGCGGGCAGCAACCGTTGGTGGCTCGCAGCATAATAGTGCAGCACCCACCTCCGCCAGTGCATCCACAAACTCTACTACAAAACCCTGAGGAACCAGGAACTACCAAGATCGAGCAATGGACGACCAGCAGTCAATGATGAACTTGCAGCAGACAGGACCACCGGCTTCCACGCTTGGGATGCCCCTGGAATCGAACCTGCCGCGGCAGCTGGTAGGGACGGTTTCGGAGGGTATGACGGCAGAATCGCCTATGATTGGACTGCAGCAGCAGCAGATGTTCCCACCAGCACTCCACCTAGGAAGCGAGCTACTAGGGACACCGGTGCCCTCACAAGCACCGGGTTCCGTGTAGCTGCAGGCGAATCAACCTCTCGCGAATCAACCTTCCCTTCCTGTAGGAGCAACGGCGGTGGAACCCATCACACCCTCTTAGACAACAGGATTGCCACAGCTGCCGATGCACTTTCTGTAGCAAACTCTGGGAGTCGGACATGCAGGGGTGCCACCGCTGTCCTCCGCATTCGGAGCTCGGCCGTAGCAGATGCCTCTCTAGCTGAGTATGGGGGTACTGCTAACAAGAACACCCCCACACGCCATACTGAAGGCACCGTTGTAGCAGCAAGCGTACCCATCCGAGGTGGCCACAAATGTGCCACAAGCGGGAGGACTATCGCATCCACCGGCACCTGGACTACCGAACCAGCAACCTTGGCAGCCTGTGCCGCAAGCAGGAGTGGCAGTTCAGCCTCGTGTGGGGATGAAACAGCCAGGAAATCATGGGGGGGGGCATTATTCACTAGGGAGCCCCAGCCCAACCAATAGGGGCTCAAACTCTGAGCCATCCGCAGCAGACGCTTGGGGGTGTGACGCAGATGAGCACCATGATTCAGCCTCCTGCTACCACTCCGCCCTTATGGACGACGCAGTACTAGCAGCCTATGGGCATGACGCAGATGGGAGCAACACCACTGATACCCGTAATCAGCGCACTGCCGCAGCCACCAGTGATTGTTCATCAGCAATTACCCCACCAGCAGCTGGTTGGAGCAGTGTCTATGAGAGCACCACCGCCAATGCCACTGCCACCACTGATCATGCAGGGTCACTCGCACCTACCACCGCAACAAATGCACACTGCCAATGTGGGACCGGCGGCTGAACCGTATCATGTAGCTGTGACTCCTGCCAGCTAGGCGTATTGGGCACCCCAGGTGACGGCACCACCGGCACCCGGGATCCAGGCTCCTCCCCCTAGGATGGCATTCTTCTCCACACCTTACACTGCTACTGCACTAGTGCCTCCCTCTTGGTACATGTTTTCCCCACCCATGCAGCCACACTTTCCCATGCCCACGGGGTAGTCACAGTGGCCGAACCCTCCAACGGGATAGTCCGCATCCCCGTCTGCAACCATTCCACTGCCACATGCTGTGACTGCGTTGACAACTTACTGCAGCACTGTTTTGCAGCTACAATATATCCGTTCCAAACTCGCCAATATCCCGCAGTTGGACTCCTTCAAGGGTGCCCCGGAGGAGGATCCCTTGGTCTGGCTCAAACAAATTACCCTCAATGCTAACAACGGCCGAATTCTGCCCGACCTTGCTCGCCACTGCGGAACTTCACCTCCAGGGGGCTGCAGCTGGTAGGTACAACACGCGGGTGCCTTTCCCATATTTTGAGGACTTTGGGAATACCCTTATCGAGCGCTTGAAGCACCTAACAAAGGAAGAAGCACTACGGAAGATTGAGAAGTAGGTCATGCGCAAGGATGATGATAGTCGCAGATTCTTGGACCCATTCCTAACCTGGGCGCCAAAAGCCCGCAAGGGGAAGGCATGTCGCGGTGGGTCCTGTTGCAGAACCTCATCCGCGCACTTTTCGATGAGATCAGCAGCCTCATTACTGCTGACCACTATCATTCCCTCCAAGACGCGGTGCGGAATGCCACATCCATCTTCACCAGACAGCGGTCTACCCGACAATACCAAGACGGTGAGACCCACACACCCTCCTCTTCACACGCCTTGCCTCTGCAGCAGCAGAAGCCAAAAGCTTGTTATACATGCCAAAGCCTGGAACGCATTGCTTGGGACTGCCCTCGTAAGCGACAAGCAGTTTCACGCCCCCACCCAGTCTCCCAAGACCATATGGTCTAGTAGTGGCAGCAGTACTATAAACAGACGTGGCCAGGTCAGCAACAGCAACATCAGCGGCAGCAGCAGTAGCAGCAACAGCAACCGCATCCGCCCCCCACTGGACAAGACTAGCCACCCAGGGAACAGGCTATGGTATCTTGCCAAACTCGCCGTTACACCCTGCGGCCGATGCCCGCAACATAAAACTGCGTTTGCCCATGGCGGAAAATGAGACCACTGAGGTGACACCCACGCCTGAAGAAACGGAGCTCATTTCACGAGCTCGTCGGCTCAAGCTCCGCGGATGGGACGTGCAGGAAGCTGCACAGCTCTAGAGCAACCTGCGGTGACAAATCAAAGCTGCTGAGGCCCGACTGCAGGAGACCGTCAGTGCCCATTCCGTGCGACCCCCGGAGAAGCGACGCACCACGGATCCCGCACCTACGCAACTCCTAGCTGCCACCAATACCTCGTCAATACCTCAAACTACTCCCGTCCTTGTTGCATATACCACAGATCTAGTGGATAAACTCTTCACCACTCCCATTGCCTCCGTGAACTTCTTCGATTTCCTCCGACTTCATCCCGAGCTAGATCCGCGGCTCAGAGAAGAGTTCACCAGAGCCAAACATTGTCTCCAGACTGTTGGCATCTCCCTCACTTGTACCACTCCGTCCCACGACACCCAGAACACCCAATGATTCGTGGCAGAGGTTCTACCGAGATTGACCACAGAAGAGATGGACTTGGGCTGGGCACCACAGCCTCTTGAACCACCTTGCCGCGATGACCACCACTACAAAGTTGCCTGGTGCGTGACTTGGATTTGCGGCTGCAAGTTCCTTGCTATTATCGGCACAGGGGCAACCCACATTACCATGGCACTCCGCGTCTTGTACCTCGTTGGATGGACAGACCACATCCTTCCAACGCGTTGGCTGTTCAGCAATTCCGCGGGAGGGATGGATTACGGGGATGGAGAAGTCCGGGGCCTACCCGTGCATGTGGGTTCTCTTCACAAACCCATGGATGTCCAAGTCACACAGGCCCGGACCTACGACGTCCTCCTGGGCATGGATTATCTCCTTCCGTGGCAAGGCAACCTTCTGTTCTCTTTGGGTGTCCTGCAACTCACCTTCGCCACGAAGGAATACGCCCTCATCACTGTGAGTGATCAAGTCACGGTGCCTGTGACCGGTGCCTCACCCCTTTCTCTCTTAGATGCGGCGCATGAAGATGCACACCTACGTTCCCCCCGCAGCCAAGCCCCTGTGGATGTCGCCCTTGACGCGGAACATGTTATTGTTGGAGAGTGGCGTGAACTCTCCACAGACCATGCGGACCCAGGATGCGTGCCAGCCTTTTGGGACTGTGGCGGCAAAGTGAGCAGGCGTTTGGCCAAGGCCTCCCCCTGGATGACGACGATGACTTCTACCCCATCCGCCACCAACTGCCGTCTCCGCTCCCACGATGGGACCACACTCTTCACCCTCGCCTCTCACCAGTCCAGAAGGAGGACTTTCGGGACCTGCTGGATTCCTTTGCCGACATTTTTGCTGGCGCGGTGACAGACTTGGGAGCTGTCAACGCCTTCCATGTCAACAACACCGGCGCGGCTGCCGCGGTCAAACAGAAAGTCCGCCGGATCCTCCCTAAAGAAGAACAGATCATCAGCAAAGCACTCGCGAAATTGAAGGCGCAGGGTGTGATAGTCCCCATCGTCAGCCCCTGGCGTGCCAATTTGGTCATTGTTGGCAAACCAGAAGGATCCAAATGCTTCTATGTGGACTTCCGTGACCTCAACCGTGTCACCGAAGAAGATGCGTATCCCATGCCGGTGATTGTCGATATCTAGGAGCGCCAGCAGGGGCGCAGATGGTTCGTGAAACTCGATGTTAAGGCGGCCTTCCACGCCGTCCCCATGCACCTGGAATCCATTGTCAAGATGGCTTTTGTCACACCCAAGGGACTCTACGCCTTCACCCGTATGCCCTTCGGTCTCCGCAACGCTAGCGCCACGTTCCAGCGCATCATGGCATCCACTCTCTCTGGCATCCCCAACGTGAGCTGCTACATTGACGACATCATGGTCGCGGGTCACAGTTCCGTCGACCTCGTCTCTTCCCTCTCTGCCGTCTTCTCAGCTCTTCGTACTGCTAACCTCAAGCTCAAGGCCGCCAAGTGTTCCATCGGTGCCACGGAAATGGAATTTTTGGGGTTCTTCATGATTGTCAATGGAATCAAAACCGATCCCGCAGAGATCGCGGCCGTACAAGAGAGGCGCAAACCCACTACTGTGGGACAGGTCAATATCTTTCTCGACTTTGTCTCCTTCTACCACAAGTTCATCCGCGACCACGCCCGCATCATCCGCCCACTGCAGCAGCTGACCCATCAGGACATCCCGTTTGAATGGACGCTGGAGTGCACCGCTACGTGGGCAGAGATCAAGCATCGCCTGGTCACCGCGCCCATGCTTGAGTTCCCTGATTTCAACCTTCCCTTCTCCATCACTACTGACTGGTCCCAGGATGGCCTCGGCCCCGTACTATCGCAGTCGATCCAGGAACCATTCAAGTGGGTGATCGCATACGCCAGTCGCGCCCTCACTGACGGTGAGCGGAACTACCCACCAGTGAAGGGCGAGTGCTTGGCTGTGTTATGGGCACTCAAACACTTCCGCAACTACATCAAGAACGGTAAGCCTTTTACGGTCCTCACCGATCACCAAGCGCTGTAATGGCTCCTCACAACACAGAACCATGAGGGCATCTTGGCCAAGTGGGCCCTCCTCGTGTAGGGCTATAACTTGAAAATCAAGTACCAGCCTGCGCTCGCCAATCAAAATGTGGATGCTCTCAGCCGCCTCCGTCGCGAGGACTGGTCTCACCTCGCGGACTCGCGGGACAGCCTCCTGGATCCCCCTCGTGCAGCTGCTCCTCTCCCAGCGGAAACCAAGCCTCAGTGGGAGGGCGTCGCTCGAGAATTCACGGATGAGGAATCTACGGCTATGTACCAACTCTTTTCCGAGCTAGAACCAGCCGAGTCCTTTGGCACCGCGGATACCCTTCCCGCTCTCCATGCCACTGGGCTCCAGCTTGCCCCCCGTTTCAATCCCACCATTCGTAGTTGGACGCTCGACGAAATCGCGGCACATCTCCTCGCCCCCCACTCTTCACGCCGGACTCCCTCTTCCGCCGCGGTTGCCACCGCTCCTCCGACGCTGTCTCCCGCGCCCTCTGCCTCCCCTCTCCTTGATACATGTCACCCCCTTTCCCTGGTCGACTTCCTCCTTCACTTCTCTGCGTATGCGGGTCTCCTCTAGAACCTCTTCTCCTCCGTGAACCCCTCTCTCTCCCCCGCTGGAATCCACCTCTCCTGCACCTTCACCCGCGATACAGGTGTCCGCATGGTGGCCCATTCCATCGTTACAGCACACTCCCGCGTCCGGGAGGATGCCTGCCGCGTGCCATGTACGTGGGCTTGTACCCCGTTGGTACCCTGCCTGCCGGCACCCGCTGAGGTCCACGTGGCATGGTGCCACGTCTAGGTCTGTGGCCACAAATTTGTGGCCATCGTGGATACCGGAGCCACCCATACCACCATCGCGTTGTGGATGGCCCGCACCTTGCGACTTGACTATCTCATTGTTGGCCTGAGGGTGAGTGTGCACCCTGGAGGATCCCTAGCAGTGGCTGGTTCACACCACCAACTGTTTTTGGAGAGACTGAAACTATGGAGGTAACTGGTTCCAAGGATGGCAAAATCTGGCCAGAGAGTGAGGCAATAGTTTTGGCCTCAATTGGATGGCAATTAACACTTGATCAAGGCTCACAAGTAGTGGCATTTTATAGCCACGGATCTAAGCTTTCCAGAACACCAAAGCATGCCAGATTTGGAGCTTCCTAGCAGATTCTATGGCTTCTAGAGTGCTCCTTGGTAGGCTATCCTTTTCCCACCTAGGAAGGCATCCCTTCCCTCCTCTAGAAGCTTCTGCCCCTTCCTAGATTCCTCAGCTTGCTTCTAGTAGGAGGGAAGGTGTCCAGAAGACCAAGACACCTCTAGATGCCTTGTAGGACAAGTCACCCCTTCTAGAAGGTGTGCCACCTTCCTGGACCCTCACCTGGCCTTCTAGAAACTTAAAGAGGAACTCTAGAGGTTGAGCTAGCTTCCTGGCATCTATTTTCCACCTCCCTTGAGGCAGGGCAGAATTTCATCTTGTGGGACTTGAACCCGGGCCCCTGCCTCTAGAGGTGGACACCATTAACCACTAAGCCACTAAGGCTTGTCTTTTTGGTGTTCCTTTTTGGAGTCACTCCTGCCATGGTGAGGAGCATCATTCCAACAATCTCCCCCTTGCNGCGCATCACCCATGGCAGTCGTCCATGCTCAACCTATAACTGAGGAGACTTTCTCCTCATGGGAGGCGAGCTTACATTTTATTGCTCCCTCCCACTCAGCCCCATCCTTCTTGTGCAGTGCCTCCTTGAGGCTCCTCTTGCGCGAACCCAGTCCAAATGCCCTTGTCGGCATCATATCTTTTTGTCCTTCTTTGCACACGGCTGCTCGTGCGGGGCTCTTGAGGCGGTTGTTGTTGTTGCTGTCCCCTTTCGGCGCCATCCTCTCCAAGCGCCTGCTCCCCCTCTCTTGGAGACCTTGGAGACATCGATCGACTCCCCGCCTCCACGTCCCTCTCCGGTGGTTCGGATCCTTCGTCCGAACTGGCCGGAACATATTCTGCCGGTTGCACATCCATCGGGCCATCCTCTCCGGCTGGTGCTGCTGCAAGGACGTCACCCTCATTCACGTCCTCCGGCGTCTCCCCCTCAAGGAGTGGCATCCACTCCCCCCTCTTGGAGAGACCTGCCTCCTTGTCTGTCCAACGGCTTTTCTCGTCGAATGTGACGTCGCAACTATGCACAATCTGCTGCCTCCTTGGGTCAAAGAGCCGATACGCCTTGCTTCCGCTCTCATATCCAAGGAGAATACACCGACGGGTACGCGGGTCCAGCTTGCTCTGTCCCTCACGTGCCTGCACCATTGCATGTGCAACACAACCAAACGTGCGGAGGTGACCCACNGCGTCGCTCAACATGGATCGCACCATGTTAAGGATTGTGCGATTCGCTCTCTCTGCGACGCCATTCTGTTGTGGGGAGTGTGGAGTTGTTTTCTGCCACTCAATCCCCTTGCTCTTCATCCACCCAAGGCACCCCGCATATTCACCGCCGTTGTCACTCCGGAACGCCTTCACCTTCCACTCTGTTTGCCGCTCCACATCAGCCACAAACTCTTGTATGCACGCAAGGACCTCACTCTTCCGCTTCATTGGGTAGAGGTAGAGTTTCCGGCTGTGGTCATTGATGAAGGTGAGGAAGTAGCGAGCTCCGCCGATGGAGCTCTCAAGCGGTCCACACACATCTGTGTGTACCACGGCCAGTTTTGCCGATGCACGCATCCCCTTGGCGACAAACGGCTGCCGAGTTGATTTGCCAATGATGCATGGCTCACACACGGTCTCCTTGGTTCCATCAAGGCCGCTGATTTGGAGACCCCGCACCACTTCCCTGTTAGCCATCTCTTTCACTGTTGATGGAGAAATGTGGCACAGTTGGCGGTGCCATAGGTCCAAATATCCTCCATCCTTCGTTGCAAGGTTGGCGGCGTTGGACCCCACCCGGCTGCTGAGGATCTT
>SZWC01000190.1:84307-95734 GCA_023375785.1 Penium margaritaceum
CACAACTCTGGCACAACTCTGGCACAACTCTGGCAGAACTCTGGCACAACTCCGGCTCAACCCTGGAACAACTCTAGCACAACTCTGGCACAACTCTGGCACAACTCTGGCATGACTTTGGCACGACTCTGGCACAACATTGGCATAACTCTGGCACAACTGGGCACAACTCAGCACAACTCTGGCACTACTCAGGCACAAAAATGTCACAACTCTGGCACAACTCAGCACAAATCTGGCACAACTCTGGCACAACTCGGGCACAACACTGGCACAAGTCTGTCACAAATCAGGCACAACTCTCGCACAACTCTTTCACAACTCTGACACAAATCTAGCACAACTTTGGCACAACTCTTGAACAACTCTGGCACAACTCTAGCACAACTCTAGCACAACTCTGGCACAACTCTGGCAAAACTCTGGCACAGCTTTGGCACAGATTTCGCACGACTCTGGCACATCTCTGGCACAGCTCTGGAACAACTCTGGCATAATTCTGGCATGCCTCTGGCACAACTCCGGCACAACTCTGGCACAACTCTAGCACAACTCTGGCACAACTTTGGCACAAATCTGGCACAACTCTGGCATGACTCTGGCACAACTCTGGTACAACTCTGGCTCAACTATGGCACAACTCCGGCACAACCCTGGAACAACTCTAGCACAACTCTGGCACAACTCGGGCACAACACTGGCACAACTCTGGCACAGCTCTGGCACAGCTCTGGCACAGCTCTGGCACAGCTCTGGCACAGCTCTGGCACAGCTCTGGCACAGCTCTGGCACAGCTCTGGCACAGCTCTGGCACAGCTCTGGCACAGCTCTGGCACAGCTCTGGCACAGCTCTGGCACAGCTCTGGCACAGCTCTGGCACAGCTCTGGCACAGCTCTGGCACAGCTCTGGCACAGCTCTGGCACAGCTCTGGCACAGCTCTGGCACAGCTCTGGCACAGCTCTGGCACAGCTCTGGCACAGCTCTGGCACAGCTCTGGCACAGCTCTGGCACAGCTCTGGCACAGCTCTGGCACAGCTCTGGCACAGCTCTGGCACAGCTCTGGCACAGCTCTGGCACAGCTCTGGCACAGCTCTGGCACAGCTCTGGCACAGCTCTGGCACAGCTCTGGCACAGCTCTGGCACAGCTCTGGCACAGCTCTGGCACAGCTCTGGCACAGCTCTGGCACAGCTCTGGCACAGCTCTGGCACAGCTCTGGCACAGCTCTGGCACAGCTCTGGCACAGCTCTGGCACAGCTCTGGCACAGCTCTGGCACAGCTCTGGCACAGCTCTGGCACAGCTCTGGCACAGCTCTGGCACAGCTCTGGCACAGCTCTGGCACAGCTCTGGCACAGCTCTGGCACAGCTCTGGCACAGCTCTGGCACAGCTCTGGCACAGCTCTGGCACAGCTCTGGCACAGCTCTGGCACAGCTCTGGCACAGCTCTGGCACAGCTCTGGCACAGCTCTGGCACAGCTCTGGCACAGCTCTGGCACAGCTCTGGCACAGCTCTGGCACAGCTCTGGCACAGCTCTGGCACAGCTCTGGCACAGCTCTGGCACAGCTCTGGCACAGCTCTGGCACAGCTCTGGCACAGCTCTGGCACAGCTCTGGCACAGCTCTGGCACAGCTCTGGCACAGCTCTGGCACAGCTCTGGCACAGCTCTGGCACAGCTCTGGCACAGCTCTGGCACAGCTCTGGCACAGCTCTGGCACAGCTCTGGCACAGCTCTGGCACAGCTCTGGCACAGCTCTGGCACAGCTCTGGCACAGCTCTGGCACAGCTCTGGCACAGCTCTGGCACAGCTCTGGCACAGCTCTGGCACAGCTCTGGCACAGCTCTGGCACAGCTCTGGCACAGCTCTGGCACAGCTCTGGCACAGCTCTGGCACAGCTCTGGCACAGCTCTGGCACAGCTCTGGCACAGCTCTGGCACAGCTCTGGCACAGCTCTGGCACAGCTCTGGCACAGCTCTGGCACAGCTCTGGCACAGCTCTGGCACAGCTCTGGCACAGCTCTGGCACAGCTCTGGCACAGCTCTGGCACAGCTCTGGCACAGCTCTGGCACAGCTCTGGCACAGCTCTGGCACAGCTCTGGCACAACTCTGGCACTACTCAGGCACAAAAATGTCACAACTCTGGCACAACTCGGCACAAATCTGGCACAACTCTGGCACAACTCGGGCACAACACTGGCACAAGTCTGTCACAAATCAGGCACAACTCTCACACAACTCTGTCACAACTCTGAAACAACTCTAGCACAACTTTGGCACAACTCTTGCACAACTCTGGCACAACTCTGGAACAACTGTGGCACAACTCTGGCACAACTCTAGCACAACTCTAGCACAACTCTGGCACAACTCTGGCAAAACTCTGGCACAGCTTTGGCACAGATTTCGCACGACTCTGGCACAGCTCTGGCACAGCTCTGGAACAACTCTGGCATAATTGTGGCATGCCTCTGGCACAACTCCGGCACAACTCTGGCACAACTCTAGCACAACTCTGGCACAACTTTGGCACAAATATGGCACAACTCTGGCATGACTCTGGCACAACTCTGGTACAACTCTGGCACAAATGTGGCAAAACTCAGACACAACTCTTGCACAACTATGGCACAACTCTGGCAAAGGTCTGGCACAACTCGACACAACTCTGGCACAACTCTGGCATAACTCTGGCACAACTCTGGCACAACTATAACACAACTCTGACACAACTCTGTAACAACTCTGGCACAACTCTGGCACAACTCTGGCAGAACTCTGGCAGAACTGTTGCACAACTCTGGAAAAACTCTGGCACAACTCTGGCACAACTTGGGCACAACTCTGGCACAACTCTGACACAACTCTGGCACAACTCTAGCACAACTCTGGCAGAACTCTGGCACAACTCTGGCTCAACTCTTGAACAACTCTAGCACAACTCTGGCACAACTGTGGCACACCTCTGGCACGACTTTGGCACGACTCTGGCACAATATTGGCATAACTTGGGCACAACTCGGCACAACTCGGCACATCTCTGGCACCACTCTGGCACAAAAATCGCACAACTCTGGCACAACTCGGCACAAATCTGGCACAACACTGGCAAAAGTCTGTCACAAATCTGGCACAACTCTAGCAAAACTCTGTCACAACTCTGGCAAAACTCTAGCACCGCTCTTGCACAACTCTGGGACCGCTCTGGCAGATCTCTGGCACAGGTCTGGCACAACTCTGGCACACCTCTGGCACAACTCTGGCACAACTCTGGAACAACTCTAGCACAACTCTGGTAAAACTCTGCCACAACACTGGCACATCTCAGGCACAACACTGGCACAACTATGGCACACCTCTGGCACAAATTTGGCACAACTCGGGCACAGCTCTGGCACAGCTATGGCACAACTCTTGCACAACTCTGGCATAAATCTGGCACAGCTATGGAACAACTCTGGCACAACTCTGGCGCAACTCTGGCACAACTCTGGCACAACTCTGGAACAACTCTGGCACAACTCTGGCGCAACTCTGGCACAACTCTGGCACAACTCTGGCAGATCTCTGGCTCAAATGTGGCACAACACTGGCACAACTCTGGCACAACTCTGGCACAACTCGGCACAAATCTGGCACATTTCTGGCACAACTCTGGCACAGCACTGGCACAAGTCTGTCACAAATCTGGCACAACTCTAGCACAACTCTGTCACACCTCTGGCACAACTCTAGGACAAATCTGGCAAAACTCTGGCACAACTCTAGCACAGCTCTGGCACAACTCTGGCACAACTCTGGCACAAGTTTGTCACAACTCTGGCTCAACTCTGGCACAACTCTGGCATAACTCTGGCACAACTCTGGCGCAACTCTGGCACAACTCTGGCACAACTCTGGCAGATCTCTGGCTCAAATGTGGCACAACACTGGCACAACTCTGGCACAACTCTGGCACAACTCGGCACAAATCTGGCACATTTCTGGCACAACTCTGGCACAGCACTGGCACAAGTCTGTCACAAATCTGGCACAACTCTAGCACAACTCTGTCACACCTCTGGCACAACTCTAGGACAAATCTGGCAAAACTCTGGCACAACTCTAGCACAGCTCTGGCACAACTCTGGCACAACTCTGGCACAAGTTTGTCACAACTCTGGCTCAACTCTGGCACAACTCTGGCATAACTCTGGCACAACTCTGGCGCAACTCTGGCACAACTCTGGCACAACTCTGGCAGATCTCTGGCTCAAATGTGGCACAACACTGGCACAACTCTGGCACAACTCTGGCACAACTCGGCACAAATCTGGCACATTTCTGGCACAACTCTGGCACAGCACTGGCACAAGTCTGTCACAAATCTGGCACAACTCTAGCACAACTCTGTCACACCTCTGGCACAACTCTAGGACAAATCTGGCAAAACTCTGGCACAACTCTAGCACAGCTCTGGCACAACTCTGGCACAACTCTGGCACAAGTTTGTCACAACTCTGGCTCAACTCTGGCACAACTCTGGCACAACTCTGGCACAATTCTGGCACAACTCTGGCACAACTCTGGCACAACTCTGGCACACATCTCGCACAACTCTGGCACAACTCTGGCATAGCTTTGGAACAACTCTGGCAAAACTCTGGCACAACTGTGGCACAACTATGGCACAACTCTAGCACGACTCTGCAAAAACTCTGGCACAATTCTGGCACAACTCTGACACAACTGTGGCACATCTATGGCACAACTCTTGCACAACCCTGGCTTAACTCTGGCACAATTCTGGCACAACTATGGCACAACTCTGGCATAACTCTGGCACAAATCTGGCACAACTCTGGGACAACTCTGGCACAACTCTGGCACAACTCTGGCAAAATTCTGTAACAACTGTGGCACAACTATGGCACAACAGTCGCACAACTCTGGCAGAACTCGTGCATAACTCTGGCACAACTCTAGTACAACTTTGGCACAGTTCTGGCACAACTCTGGCACAACTCTGGAACAACCATCGCACAACTCTGGCACAACTCTACCACAACTCTGGCACAACTCTGGCACAACTCTGGTACAACTTTGGCACAGCTCTTCCACAACTCTGGCACAGCTCTGGCACAGCTCTGGCACATCTGTGGTACAACTCTGGCACAACTCTGGCACAACTCTGGAACAACTCTTACACAGCTCTGGAACAACTCTGGCGTAATTCTGGCATACCTCTTGCACAACTCTGACACAACTCTGGCACAACTCTAGCACAACTGTGGCACAACTCTGGCACAACTCTTACACAGCTCTGGAACAACTCTGGCGTAATTCTGGCATACCTCTTGCACAACTCTGACACAACTCTGGCACAACTCTAGCACAACTGTGGCACAACTCTGGCACAACTCTGGCACAAATCTGGCACAACTCTGGCAGAACTCTTGCAGAACCTTGGAACAACTCTGAAACAACTCTGGCACAACTTTGGCACAACTCTAACACGACTCCGGCACAACTCTCGCACAACTCTGGCACAACTCTGGCACAACTATGGCACAACCCTGGCACAACTCTGACACAACTTGTGCACAACTCTGGTACAACTCTGGCACAACTCTGGGATACCTCTTGCACAACTCTGGCACAACTCTGGCACAACTCTGGCACAACTCTGGCACAACTCTGGCACAACTCTGGCATGACTCTGGCACAACTCTTGCACAACTCTGGCACAACTCTGGCACAACTCTGGCACAACTCTGGCACAACTCTGGCACAACTCTGGCATGACTCTGGCACAACTCTTGCACAACTCTGGTACAGCTCTGGCACAATTCTGTCACAACTCTTGGACAACTCTGGCACAACTCTCGCACAACTCTAGCACAACTCTGGCAAAACTCTGGCAAAACTCTGGCACAACTCTCGCACAACTTTGGCACAGCTCTCGCACGACTCTGGCACAGCTCTGGCACAGCTCTGGCAAAGCTCTGGAACAACTATGGCATATTTCTGGTATGCCTCTGGCACAACTCCGGCACAACTCTGGCACAACTCTAGCACAACTCTGGCAAAACTCTGGCACAACTCTGGCACAACTCTGGCATGACTTTGGCACAACTCTGGTACAACTCCGGCACAAATGTGGCAAAACTCAGGCACAACTCTGGCACAACTCTGGCAGAACTCTGGCACAACTCTGGCACAAGTCTGGCACAACTCGACACAACTCTGGCATAACTCTGGCAGAATTCTGGCACAACTCTGGCACAACTCTGGCACAACTCAGGCACAACTCTGGCACACATCTTGCACAACTCGGGCACAACTCTGGCATATCTATGGAACAACTCTGGCACAACCCTGGCACAACTGTAGCACAACTATGGCACAACCCTAGAACGACTCTGCAAAAACTCTGGCACAATTCTGGCACAACTCTGACACAATTGTGGCACAACTATGGCACAACTCTCGCACAATCCTGACTCAACTCTGGCATAACTCTGGCACAACTATGGCACAACTCTAGCATAACTCTGGCACAAATCTGGCACAACTCTGGAACAACTCTGGCACAACTCTGGCACAACTGTTGCAAAACTCTGAAACAACTGTGGCACAACTCTGGTACAACTGTGGCACAACTCTGGCACAACTCTGGCATACCTCTGGCACAACTCTAGCACAACTATGGCACAGTTCTGGCACAACTCTGGCACAACTCTGGAACAACTCTTGCACAACCCTGGCACAACTCTACCTTAACTCTGGCACAACTCTGGCGCAACTCTGGCCCAACTTTGGCACAACTTTGGCACAGCTCTCGCACAACTCTGGCACAGCTCTGGCACAGCTGTGGCACAACTCTCAAACAACTTGTACACAGCTCTGGAACAACTCTGGCGTAATTCTGGCATACCTCTTGCACAACTCTGACACAGCTCTGGCACAACTCTAGCACAACTGTGGCACAACTCTGGCACAACTCTGGCACAACTCTGGCACAACTCTGGCACAACTCTGGCAGAATTCATGCAGGACCTTGGCACAACTCTGATACAACTCTGGCACGACTTTGGCACAACTCTAGCACAACTCCAGCACAGCTATCGCACAACTCTGGTACAACTCTGGCACAACTATGGCACAACTCTGGCACAACTCTGGCACAACTTGGGCACAACTCTGGTATTACTCTGGCACACCTATGGCACAGCTCTGGCACACCTCTGGCATAACTCTGGCACAACTCTGGCACAACTCTGGCACAACTGTGGCTCAACTCTGGCACAACTCTTGCATAACTCTGGTACAACTCTGGCACAACTCTGGCACAACTCTGGCACAACTCTGGCACAACTCTGGCACAACTCTGGAACAACTCTGGCACAGCTCTGGCACAACTATAGCACAACTCTGGCACAACTCTGGCAAAACTCTGGCACAACTCTGGCACTACTTTGGCACAGCTCTCGCACAACTCTGGCACAGCTCTGGCACAGCTTTGACACAGCTCTGGAACAACTTTGGCATAATTCTGGCATGCCTCTGGCACAACCCCGGCACAACTTTGGCACAGCTCTAAGGGTGAAAACGAGACCGGTCTCGCGATTCCCAGGTCGGAATCGGTCTTGCGAGTCTGAGACCAGTCCCAGTCTTGGTATCGCGAGTCTCGTCTTCGAATTGCGAGACCACAGGATCGCGATTCCTTTGCGGCAGACTCGTGAGTCTGCTGTTCACACACTTCCCACCGCTAGGAACACGACTACCTCCACTGCCAGCAATTACAAAACCACACCCACCTTCACCACAATGACCACCACCCCCAGCACCACCTCCATTACTACCAAGACTAACAGTGGCACCACCATCACCTCTACTGCTGACACTCCAGAACACCAATAATGAGAAACACGACAACCTTCTCTTCAGTAGATTGTTATGACAAAGTCACAATGCCCTTGGTTTTCCAAGTTGCTGACTAACACTAATGTAATGTTGCTCTGTGGTCTTGCTTCTTCATCGTTGTTCCTATCATTCACACCATGGCCATGAATTCTTTACAGAAGAGCTCAGCTCTTTAAACCATGGCCACAGATTACTTACAGAATAGCTTAGTTCTCTAACTTCGAACATAATGTTGGACAAGTGGAAACCATAGACTAGATGTAAGCATGAAAGGATGGACGCATGAAAGGAATGAAGACAAACACTTGATGAAAGAAAATTACTTGGAATATGAAACTAGCTCAACTCTAGTACATTGTCATCCTCATCACCATCACCTCCACCACCCATGTATCCACCTTCGCCCTCATCATCGATGTCATCATCATCGTTCTCATCGTCGGACTCCTCTAAACTACTGTCGTCATCACTCTCCTTCTCTTTCCGCTTAACCTCATCAGTGTCGCATGCGGCATCCTGGTCCTTTGTGGCACCCTCCTTGCCTTTCTAAGCTACTTTGGTAGCCTTCCTTGCTGCTCTCCTCGCTGCCTTCTCTTTCTCTTCAATCTCAAGCAGCTCCTCTGCCACAGTGCCATTGGGTGCCACCGGTAAATCTCTAAGTGCAGGGTCATTGATGCAAATTTTCAGGCGAAGCAGGTCCTGAACTGTCAGCTGCGACAGTGAATGGCGAAAATCCATCACCACCCTCCCGCCGAGCGAGAACATCCGCTCGGACAGAGTGCTTGTTACTGGCACCGCCAGCACGTCCTGCACAACCAGGGCAAAAGCGGGGTAGTGCATGCAGTTGTCCTTGTACCACTTCAACACGTTGCAACGCCTGCCACCTCTTGCTTCCTTCTTGTAAAGCTCCACTTCCTCTTCGATTGTGTCTGGCAAAACCACCTGCTCTGTTGTCTCGGGTTCCTCGTACAGGTCGTCCATGGGGTCCGCCAGAGCAGCCTCCAGCATGCTCTGTCGCCTGGCCTTGCCGTGCCCCTTCTTTGCCGCTGCTAGACCACTCAGCTGTTGGCTGCCGCTAGGTGCAGCTGCTGCTGCTGCTGGGGTTGACGGCACGTTGGTAGACATTGCCATGTCGTCGTCGTTGTCAGGGTCTGCTGCTGCTGCTGCAGCCTCGGCAGCTGTACCAGCCTGGGCAGCTGCAGCAGCTGCCCTCCGCTCTTCCTGTACTTTGGCGAAATAGGGCTTGAAGAACTCTAGCACCTTCACCTCAAGCTCCATTGTAGATTTGATGCCAAGGAGCTGCATCCACGACAGGACAATCCAATTAGAACATGACTGAAAGAATACAACAAATGAAGGAGTGCCGACACGTCCACAACAACCTACTATACCTTGTGCACGTGCTCAAAGAAACGGAACCGGAACCGAGGGTCGACCACAGTTGCCACAACGTGGCGGATGCTGCACCTCTTTGCGTACTTCTCGAGCTGCAAGCACAATGGAATAACAAAAGCAAGCGTTAGACATGACACAAACATAAACATACGTCTGAATGAATACAATCACCACCACAACCACCACAACCACTACTACCACCACCATCTCACCTTGTCCACGGCACTAGAGAGGCCCGGCTGCAGCGTGACTAGGAGCTTCTCCGTGCTGTCTAGTGCAGCCTTCTTCTGCTTCTTCTCTGCTGCCTTTGTGGCCATCACGCGCCAGATGTGAAGTTTGTGCAGGATTGTGCTAAAGAAAGGCACCACAAGGGACAAAGTTAGGTACTCTTGCCCGTTAATATCCTCAGTGAAGCCCTTGAATGGCTTCAAGATTGCAATGACCATGCCGAGGAGCTCCCAGCCCTGCCCACTGGGAATAAGGGCAGGATCCCACGTCTGGAGCCACTCATCAAGCACCTCCTTGATCCTCACCACCCTCTCACACATGTCTAGGGTGCTGTTCCACCTCGTGGGGGTGTCGAGGTGGAGGGAGAGGTAGTTCACACCGCGGCATGACATGCGTTCATGAGCGACTGCTCACGCTTGGCAGACCGGCTGACATGGTTCACGATGTCCCGTGCCACGCGAAGGTGCTCCTCCACCTGCTCCACTGCAATCAAGTCTTTGACAACCAAGTTCAAGATGTGGCCCATGCAGCGGATGTGGCCACCCTTGTCAAATTTGTTGTTCTGCAGCACCAAAAAATTATCCACCATGGAGTCGTTCACACTGTCGTTGTCCATCGTCACACAGTAGATCTTGTCCCAAGGCCCCCACTCCTTCACAGCAGCTGAAAACAGGTCAAAGATAGTGGCGGCAGTTGCATCGTCGTTGGACGAAGGGAAGGCCAATGCCACGCTCTGCATCTGCCAGTCCGTAATCCAGTGCGCGGTCACACCAAGGTACTTGTGATTTGCGTCGGACTGCCAACCGTCTGTTGTGAATGAAACACCCAACAGAACCTCCACAAACATCTTTCTCAGTCTCTTGCGGAAAGCTGTAGCTCCGTTCTTCAACAGCCGCTTCAAGGTTATCCTACCAGGCAGGATAGCAAACAGGTTGCAGTGCAGGAATGCTTGCCACAGCCAGAATGATTCAATGCTTAGAAAGCTTTGATTCTTGTCTACTACGTGCTTCCAGATGCAACAGTAGAAGTACTTCTTGTTGAACACAAGTCCCACTCCCACAGCACCACGTGCAACATGAGCGTTCGTACCGTCCACCTCGGCTGCCGTCTGTGCTGCCGCCTGTGTTGCATGCAGGAGGCTCTGCTGAACCTCAAACGCCTTCAACTCCTTGTGCATTTCCGTGTGCTCCAGCCGAAGATGTTTCCACATGCCAGACGTGTTGCTTTGGTTCAGCCCGAAGGTCCCATTCAGTCCCGTGCGTGGCGGACACAGGCTGCACGCAGCCCTTGGCTCTCCATTTATCACCACGTACGTGAACACGGTCCACACGACGGAGGGCTTTGTCTTGTGTTTGTTCACCCGGCCGCGGACGTTCAGCATTGCCTGGATGAGGGTGCCATCCGGCTTAGACCCCGATGCACTGGGTGTTTGCTTCTGTTGGCTCTGCTGCTGCATCAACTGCTGCTGCTGCTGCTGGGGAGACAACTGTTGCGAGCCCTGAGTGGCCATTGTCACTGCTGGAGCCCGGCATGCTGGCCGGGTCGAAGGCACGGTGCCTTAGAAAAAAACGAGACTACTCGATGCAGGGTGCTTTGTGTATTGGTTGGCCAAACCACACCCCGTGGCACCTCTGTGAAACCCTAGGGTCAAACCGCACGTACACACTCTCGATCGGGCAGCAAAAAAAATATTATAGATGTGGCTGCCTCGACCAATGCGGGAGACGGGCACCAACAAACAGGCAAAAGAAGAGGGTGAGGGGGTGTTTGGGGGCCTCGGAATGGAGGGGGGTGGGGGTAAGGGGGCCTCGAAAAGTAGTGGGCCGACCTGTTCTCGGTCAGTGTTGAACCGGACTCTCGGCCATTTTCCACCCTCCCCCCCCCCCCCCCCCCCCCCCCCCCC
>SZWC01000190.1:117762-145035 GCA_023375785.1 Penium margaritaceum
AACTCTGGCACAACTCTGGCACAACTCTGGCACAACTCTGGAACAACTCTGGCACAACTCTGGCACAACTCTGGAACAACTCCGGCATAACTCTCGCACAACTCTGGCACAACTGTGGCACAACTCTAGCAGAGCTCTGGCACAACTCTGGCACGAGTCTGGCACAACTCGGGCACAACTCTAACAAACCTATGGAACAACTCTGGTGAAACTCTGGCACAAATAAGCACAACTCAGGCACAACCCTGGCACAACTCTGGCACGACTTTGGCACAACTCTGGCACAACTCTGGCACGACTTTGGCATGACTCTTGCATAACTCTGGCACAACTCTGGCACAACTCAGCACAACTGGCACAACTCTGGCAGAAAAATGGCACAACTCTGGTACAACTCGGCACAAATCTGGCACAACTCTGGCACAACTCTGGCACAACACTGGGACAAGTCTGTCACAAATCTGGCACAACTCTGGGACAATTCTGGCACAACACTGGCACAACTCTGTAACAACTCTGGCACAACTCCAGCACAACTCTTGCACAACTCTGGCACAACTCTTGCAAAACTCTGGCACCGCTCTGGCACAGCTCTGGAACATCTCTGGCACAACTGTGGCACAACTCTGGCATAACTCTGGCACAACTCTGGAACAAGTCTAGCACAACTCTGGCAGAATTCTGGCACAACACTGGCACAAGTCTGGCACAACTCTGGCATAATTTTGCGAAAACTCTAGCACAAATGTGGCACAGCTCGGGCACAGCTCTGGCACAGCTATGGAACAACTTTGGCACAACTCTGGCACAACTCTGGCACAACTGAGCACAACTCTTGCACAACTCTGGCAGAACTCTAGCATAACTCTGGCACAAGTCTAGCACAATTATGGCACAACTCTGGCACAACTCTGGAACAATTTTGGATCAACTCTGGCATAACTCTGGCACAATTTTGGAACAACTATGGCACAACTCTGGCATAACTCTGGCACAACACTGGCACAACTCTGGCACAACTCTGGCAGAGCTCTGGCACAGCTCTGGCACAAATCTGGTATTACTCGGGTACAACTCTCGCAAACCTATGGAACAACTCTGGCAGAACTCTGGCACAACTGGGGACCACTCTAGCACAACCCTGGCACAACTCTGGCACAACTCCGGCACAACTCTGGCACAACTCTGGCAAAACAGTGGCACAAATGTGGCATGACTTTGGCACGAATCTGGCACAACTCTTGCATAACTCTGGCACATCTCGGCACAACTGCCACAACTCTGGCACAAAAATGACACAACTCTGGCACAACTCGGCACAAATCTGGCACAACTCCGGTACAATTCTGGCACAACACTGGCACAAGTTTGTCACAAATCTGGCACAACTCTGGCACAACTCTGTCACAACTCTGGCATAATTCTGGCACAACTCTGGCACAACTCTGGCACAACTCTGGCTTAGCTCTCGCACAACTCTGGCACAACTCTGGCACAACTCTGGCACAAATCTCGCACAACTCAAGCACAGCTCTGGCACAACTATGGAACAACTCTGGCACAACTCTGGCACAAATCTTGCACAACTGGGCACAACTCTGGCACAACTCAAGCACAGCTCTGGCACAACTATGGAACAACTCTGGCACAACTCTGGCACAAATCTTGCACAACTGGGCACAACTCTGGCACAACCTTGGCACAACTCCAGCACAACTCTGGCACAAATCTAACACAACTCTGGCACAGCTCTGGCACGATTCTGTAATAACTCTGGCACAACACTGGCACAACTCCAGCACAACACTGGGTCAACTGTGGCACAACTCTGGCACAACTCTAGCCCAACTATGGCAAAACTCTGGCATAACTCCGGCACAGTTTAGGCACAAATCTGGCACAACTATGGCAAAACTCTGGCACAACTTTATCACAACTTTGGCACAACTCTGGCACAAGTCTGGCACAACTCTGGCAGAACTATGGACCTACTCTGGCAGAAATCTGGCACAAATCTGGCTCAACTCTGGCACAACTCTGGCACAACTCTGGCACAACTCTGGCACAACTCTTGCACAACTCTCGAACAACTCTGGCACAACTCTTGAACAACTCTAGCACAACTCTGGCACAACTATAGCACAACTCTGGCACAACTCTGGCACAACTCTGGCACAACTCTTGCACAACTCTGGCACCGCTCTGGCACAGCTCTGGCATAGCTCTGGTACAACTCTGGCACTACTCCGGCATAACTCTGGCACAAATCTGGAACAACTCTAGCACAACTCTGGCAGAATTCTGGCACAACACTGGCAAAAGTCTGGCAAAACTCTGGCATAACTCTGGCACAACTCTAGCAAAAATCTGGCACAACTCGGGCACAGCTCTGGCACAGCTATGGAACAACTTTGGCACAACTCTGGCACAACTCAAGCACAACTGAGCACAACTCTGGCACAACCCTGGCATAACTCTGGCACAACTCTGGCAAAAATCTAGCACAATTATGGCACAACACTGGCACAACTCTGGAACAACTCTGGCACAACCCTGGCATAACTCTGGCACAACTCTGGCAAAAATCTAGCACAATTATGGCACAACACTGGCACAACTCTGGAACAATTTTGATTAAACTCTGGCACAACTCTGGCACAACTCTGGCACAACTCTGGCACAACACTGGCATAACTCTGGCACAACTCTTGCAAAGCTTTGGGACAACCCTGGCACAAATCTGGTACAACTTGGGCACAACTCTGGCAAACCTATGGAACAACTCTGGCAGAACTCTGGCACAACTGGGCACAACTATGGCACAACCCTGGCACAACTCTGGCACAACTCTGGCACAACTATGGCACAACTCTGGCACAACACTGGCAAAACTGTGGCAAGACTTTGGCACGACTCTGGCACAACTCTTGCATAACTCTGGCACATCTCGGCACAACTGGCACAACTCTGACACAAAAATGGCACAACTCTGGCACAATCCGGGACAAATCTGGCACAACTCTGGTACAATTCTGGCACAACTCTGGCACAATTCTGTCACAAATCTGGCAAAACTCTGGCACAACTCTGGCACAACTCTGTCACAACTCTGGCACAACTCTAGCACAACTCTGGCACAACTCTAGCACAACTATGGCACAACTCTGGCACAACTCTGGCACAAGTCTGGCACAACTCTGGCAGAACTATGGACCAACTCTGGCAGAAATCTGGCACAAATCTGGCACAACTCTGGCACAACTCTGGCACAGCTCTGGCACAACTCTGGCACAACTCTGGCACGACTTTGGCATGACTCTTGCATAACTCTGGCACAACTCTGGCACAACTCTGGCAGAACTCTGGCACAACTCTGGCACAACTCTGGCAGAACTCTGGCACAACTCTGGCACAACTCTGGCAGAACTCTGGCACAACTCTGGCACAACTCTGGCAGAACTCTGGCACAACTCTGGCACAACTCTGGCAGAACTCTGGCACAACTCTGGCACAACTCTGGCAGAACTCTGGCACAACTCTGGCACAACTCTGGCAGAACTCTGGCACAACTCTGGCACAACTCTGGCAGAACTCTGGCACAACTCTGGCACAACTCTGGCAGAACTCTGGCACAACTCTGGCACAACTCTGGCAGAACTCTGGCACAACTCTGGCACAACTCTGGCAGAACTCTGGCACAACTCTGGCACAACTCTGGCAGAACTCTGGCACAACTCTGGCACAACTCTGGCAGAACTCTGGCACAACTCTGGCACAACTCTGGCAGAACTCTGGCACAACTCTGGCACAACTCTGGCAGAACTCTGGCACAACTCTGGCACAACTCTGGCAGAACTCTGGCACAACTCTGGCACAACTCTGGCAGAACTCTGGCACAACTCTGGCACAACTCTGGCAGAACTCTGGCACAACTCTGGCACAACTCTGGCAGAACTCTGGCACAACTCTGGCACAACTCTGGCAGAACTCTGGCACAACTCTGGCACAACTCTGGCAGAACTCTGGCACAACTCTGGCACAACTCTGGCAGAACTCTGGCACAACTCTGGCACAACTCTGGCAGAACTCTGGCACAACTCTGGCACAACTCTGGCAGAACTCTGGCACAACTCTGGCACAACTCTGGCAGAACTCTGGCACAACTCTGGCACAACTCTGGCAGAACTCTGGCACAACTCTGGCACAACTCTGGCAGAACTCTGGCACAACTCTGGCACAACTCTGGCAGAACTCTGGCACAACTCTGGCACAACTCTGGCAGAACTCTGGCACAACTCTGGCACAACTCTGGCAGAACTCTGGCACAACTCTGGCACAACTCTGGCAGAACTCTGGCACAACTCTGGCACAACTCTGGCAGAACTCTGGCACAACTCTGGCACAACTCTGGCAGAACTCTGGCACAACTCTGGCACAACTCTGGCAGAACTCTGGCACAACTCTGGCACAACTCTGGCAGAACTCTGGCACAACTCTGGCACAACTCTGGCAGAACTCTGGCACAACTCTGGCACAACTCTGGCAGAACTCTGGCACAACTCTGGCACAACTCTGGCAGAACTCTGGCACAACTCTGGCACAACTCTGGCAGAACTCTGGCACAACTCTGGCACAACTCTGGCAGAACTCTGGCACAACTCTGGCACAACTCTGGCAGAACTCTGGCACAACTCTGGCACAACTCTGGCAGAACTCTGGCACAACTCTGGCACAACTCTGGCAGAACTCTGGCACAACTCTGGCACAACTCTGGCAGAACTCTGGCACAACTCTGGCACAACTCTGGCAGAACTCTGGCACAACTCTGGCACAACTCTGGCAGAACTCTGGCACAACTCTGGCACAACTCTGGCAGAACTCTGGCACAACTCTGGCACAACTCTGGCAGAACTCTGGCACAACTCTGGCACAACTCTGGCACACCTCTGGCACAACTCTTGCACAACTCTCGAACAACTCTGGCACAACTCTTGAACAACTCTAGCACAACTCTGGCACAACTCTGGAACAACTCTTGCATAACTCTCGCACAACTCTGGCACAACTATGGCACAACTCTGGCAGAGCTCTGG
Source organism: Penium margaritaceum (assembly GCA_023375785.1). NCBI lineage: Eukaryota > Viridiplantae > Streptophyta > Zygnematophyceae > Desmidiales > Peniaceae > Penium > Penium margaritaceum. The sequence continues at coordinate 122,856 of SZWC01000190.1, forward strand.
CACAACTCTGGCACAACAAGGGCACAACTTTAACAAAGATACGGAACAACTCTGGCAAAACTCTGGCACAACTAAGCACAACTCTGCCACAACCCTGGCACAACTCTGGCACAACTCTGGCACAACTTTGGCACAACGCTGGCATAACTCTGGCACAACACGGCACAACTGGTACAACTCTGGCACAAAAACGGCACAACTCTGGCACAACTCGGCACAAATGTGGCACAACTCTGGCACATTTCTGGCAAAACACTGGCACAAGTCTGTCACAGATATGGCACAATACTAGCATAACTCTGGAAGAACTCTGGCACAACTCCAGCACAACTCTGGCACAACTGTGGCACAACTCTGGCACAACTCTTGCACAACTCTGGCATCGCTCTGGCACAGCTCTGGCACAGCTCTGGCACAACTGTGGCACAACTTTGGAACAACTCTGGCACAACTCTGGCAGAACTTTGGCACAACACTGGCACAACTCTGGCACAACTCTGGCACAACTCTGGCACAACTCTGGCACAAATCTGGCACAACTCTGGCACAACTCTTGCACAACTATAGACAACCCTGGCACAACTCTGGCACAACTCTGGCACATCTACGGCACAACTCTGGCACAACTCTGGCACAACTCTGGCACAACTCTTGCACAACTATAGACAACCCTGGCACAACTCTGGCACAACTCTCGCAGACCTGGGCACAACTCTGGCACAACCCTGGCACAACTCTGGCACAACTCTGGCACAAATCTAACACAACTCTGGCACAACTCTGGCACAATTCTGGAAAGACTATGGCACAAATCTGGCACAACTCTGGCACAACACTGGGTCAACTCTGGCACAACTCTGGCACAACTCTGGCACAATTCTAGCACGAATCTGGCACAACTCTGTCAAAACTCTGGAACAACTTTAGAACCTCTTTGGCACAACTCTGGCACAACTCTGGCACAACTCGGGCACAACTATGGACGAACTCTCGCAGAACTCTGGCACAACTCTAGCTCAACTCTGGCACAGCTCTGGCACAACTCTGGCACATCTCTGTCAAAACTCTGGCACAACTCTTGCACAACTCTGGAACAACTCTGGCACAACTCTGGAACAACTCTGGCACAACTCTGGCAGAACTCTGGAACAACTCTGTTATAACTCTGGCACAACTCTGGGACTACTCTGGCACAACTCTGACAGAGTTCTGGCACAACTCTGGCACAAATCTGGCACAACTCGGGCGCAACTCTAACAAACCTATGGAACAACTCTGGCAGAACTCTGGGACAACTGGGGACAACTCTGGCTCAACCCTGGCACAACTCTGGTACAACTCTGGCACAACTTTGCCACAACTCTGGCACAACTCTGGCACAACTCTGGCACGACTTTTGCACGACTCTGGCATAACTCTGGCACAACTCGGCACAACTGGCACAACGCTGGCACAAAAATGGCACAACTCTGGCACAAATCGGCACAAATCTGGCACAAATCTGGCTCAATTCTGGCACAACACTGGCACAAGTCTGTCACAAATATGGCACAATACTGGCATAACTCTGGCACAACTCTGTCACAACTCTAGCACAACTCTGGCACAACTGTGGCACAACTATGGCACAACTCTCGCACAACTCTGGCACCGCTATGGCACAGCTCTGTCACAGCTCTGGCACAACTCTGGCACAACTCTGAATCAACTCTGGCACAACTCTGGCAGAACTCTGGCACAACACTGGCACAACTCTGGCAGAACTCTGGCACAACTCTGGCACAACTCTGGCACAAATCTGGCACAACTCTGGCACAACTCTAGCACAACTCTGGCACAACTCTGGCTCAACACAGGCACAACTGTGGAACAACTCTCGCACAACTCTGGCACAACTCTGGCACAACTCTGCCACAACTCTGGCACTACTCTGGCACATATCCCGTACAACTCTGACACCGCTCTGGCACTGCTCTGGCACAGCTCTGGCACAACTCACGCACAACTCTGGCACAACTGTGGAACAACTCTAGCACAACTCTGGCACAACTCTGGCTCAACACAGGCACAACTGTGGAACAACTCTCGCACAACTCTGGCACAACTCTGGCACAACTCTGCCACAACTCTGGCACTACTCTGGCACATATCCCGTACAACTCTGACACCGCTCTGGCACTGCTCTGGCACAGCTCTGGCACAACTCACGCACAACTCTGGCACAACTGTGGAACAACTCTAGCACAACTCTGGCACAACTCTGGCTCAACACAGGCACAACTGTGGAACAACTCTCGCACAACTCTGGCACAACTCTGGCACAACTCTGCCACAACTCTGGCACTACTCTGGCACATATCCCGTACAACTCTGACACCGCTCTGGCACTGCTCTGGCACAGCTCTGGCACAACTCACGCACAACTCTGGCACAACTGTGGAACAACTCTAGCACAACTCTGGCACAACTCTGGCTCAACACAGGCACAACTGTGGAACAACTCTCGCACAACTCTGGCACAACTCTGGCACAACTCTGCCACAACTCTGGCACTACTCTGGCACATATCCCGTACAACTCTGACACCGCTCTGGCACTGCTCTGGCACAGCTCTGGCACAACTCACGCACAACTCTGGCACAACTGTGGAACAACTCTAGCACAACTCTGGCACAACTCTGGCTCAACACAGGCACAACTGTGGAACAACTCTCGCACAACTCTGGCACAACTCTGGCACAACTCTGCCACAACTCTGGCACTACTCTGGCACATATCCCGTACAACTCTGACACCGCTCTGGCACTGCTCTGGCACAGCTCTGGCACAACTCACGCACAACTCTGGCACAACTGTGGAACAACTCTAGCACAACTCTGGCACAACTCTGGCTCAACACAGGCACAACTGTGGAACAACTCTCGCACAACTCTGGCACAACTCTGGCACAACTCTGCCACAACTCTGGCACTACTCTGGCACATATCCCGTACAACTCTGACACCGCTCTGGCACTGCTCTGGCACAGCTCTGGCACAACTCACGCACAACTCTGGCACAACTGTGGAACAACTCTAGCACAACTCTGGCACAACTCTGGCTCAACACAGGCACAACTGTGGAACAACTCTCGCACAACTCTGGCACAACTCTGGCACAACTCTGCCACAACTCTGGCACTACTCTGGCACATATCCCGTACAACTCTGACACCGCTCTGGCACTGCTCTGGCACAGCTCTGGCACAACTCACGCACAACTCTGGCACAACTGTGGAACAACTCTAGCACAACTCTGGCACAACTCTGGCTCAACACAGGCACAACTGTGGAACAACTCTCGCACAACTCTGGCACAACTCTGGCACAAATCTGGCACAACTCAAGCACAACCCTGGCACAACTCTGGCACAACTCTGGCACAACTGGGCACAAATCTTGTACAACCCTGGCACGACTCTGGCACAACTCTGGCACAAATCTAGCCTAACTGTGGCACAACTCTGTCCAAATTCTGGAACCACTCTCGCACAACTCTGGCACAACTCTGGCACAACACTGGTTCAACTCTGGCACAACTCTCGCACAACTCTGGCACAACTCTGGCAGAAGTCTGGCATGACTCTGGCGCAACTCTGGCACAAATCTGGCACAACTCTGGAAAAACTCTGGCACAACTCTAGAACAACTCTGGCACAACTCTGAAACAACTCTGGCACAACTCAGAACCAACTCTTGATGAAGTCTGAGACACCTTTGGCTCAACTCTGGCACAACTTTGGCCCAACTCTGGCACAGCTCTGGCACAACTTTGGCACAACTCTTGCACAACTCTGGAACAATACTGGCTCAACTCTGGCACAACTATGGCAGAACTCTGGCACAGCTCTCGCACGTCTCTGGCACAGCTCTGGCAGAGCTCTGGAACAACTCTGGTACAACTCTGGCACAACTCTGGCATAACTCTGGCATGACTCTGGCACTACTCTGGCACAACTCTGGCACAATCCTGGCACAACTCTGGCACAACTCTAACACGACTGTGGCACAACTCTGGCACAACTCGGCACAACTCTGGCACAACTCTGGCACAACTCTTGCACAACTCTGGCACAAATCTAGCACAACTCTGGCACAACTCTGGTACTATTGTGGAACACCTCTAGCACAACTCTGGTACAACTCTGGCACAACACTTGCACGACTTTGGCACAACTCTGGTACAACTCTGGCACAACTCTGGCACAACTCTAGCACAACTCTGGCATGACTCTGGCACAACTCGGAAACAACTCTAACACAGCTCTGGCACAACTCTGGCATATACCTGGCACAACTCTGGGAAACCTCTGGCACAAATGTGGTACAACGCTCACACAACTCTATAACAACTCTGGCACAACTCTGGCAGAATTTAGGCACAACTCTGGCACAACTCTGGCACACCTCAGGAATAGCTCTGGCACAACTCTGGCACAACTCTCGCTCAACTCTGGAAAGACTCTGGCACAACTATAGCACAAACTCTGGCACATCTCTGGCACAACTTTGGCTCAACTCTGGCAATGTCTGGCAGAACTCTGGCCCAACTCTGGTACAACTCTGGCACAACTCTGGCACAACTCTGGCACAACTCTCGCACAACTCTGGCACAACTCTGGCACGACTTTGGCACGACTCTGGCATAATTTTGGCACAACTCTAACAAAACTCGGCACAAATCTGGCACAACTCTGGCACAAAAATGGCACAACTCTGGTACAACTCGCCCCTATCCTGGCACAACTATGGCACAAGTGCAGCACAACACTAGCACAAGTCTGTCACAAATCTGGCACAACTTTGGCACAATTCTGGCACAACTCTGGCACAACTCTGGAACAGCTCTGGCACAACTCTGGCATACCTCTGGCACAACTCTGACACAATTCTGGCACAACACTGGAACAACTCTTACACAATTCTGGCACGACTCTAGCACAACTATGGCACAACTCTGGCACAACTCTGGCAGGACTCTGGCACAAATCTGGCACAGCATAGGCACAACTCTGGAACAACTATGGAACAAATCTGGCACAACTCTGGCACAAATCTGGGACAAATCTGGCACAACTAGGCACAACTCTGGCACAACCCTGGCACAACTCTGGCACATCTCTGGCACAACTCTAGCAGAACTCTGGCACAACTCTGCCACAACTCTGGCACGACAGTGGCACAACTCTGGCACAACTCTGGCACAACTCTGGCACAACTCTGGCACATGTCTGGCACAACTCTGGCACAGCTAAGGCACAACTCTGGAACAACTCTGGCACAAATCTGGCACAACACTGGCACAAAACTGGCACAACTCTGGCACAACTCTGGCAGAACTCTGGCATAACTCTGGCCCATTTCTGGCACAACTCTGGCACAACTCTGGCACAACCCTGGCACAAGTCTGGCACAATTATTGAACAACTCTGGCACAACTCTGGAACAACACTGGAACAACTATGGCACAAATCTGGCACAACTATGGAACAACTCTGGCACAACTCGGGCACAACTCAGGCACAACTCTGGCACAACTCTGGCAGAACTCTGGCACAAATCTGGCACAACTCTGGCACAACTAGGCACACCTCTGGCACAACCCTGGCACAAGTTTGGCACAACTCTGGAACACATCTGGCACAACTATGGCACAAATCTGGCACAACTCTGGCACAACTCTGGCGCAACTCTGGCACAACTCTGGCACACCTCTGGCACAACTCTGGCACAACTCTGGCGCAACTCTGGCACAACTCTGGCACAACTCTGGCACAACTCTGGCAGAACTCTGGCACAAATCTGGCACAACTCTGGCACAACTAGGCACACCTCTGGCACAACCCTGGCACAAGTTTGGCACAACTCTGGAACACATCTGGCACAACTATGGCACAAATCTGGCACAACTCTGGCACAACTCTTGCACAACTCTGGCACAACTCTGGCGCAACTCTGGCACAACTCTGGCACAACTATGGCACAACTCTGGAACAAATCTGGCACAACTCTGGCACAAATCTGGCATAACTCTAGCACAACTCTGGCACTTACATACACTTACACGCACTTACATGCACTTACACGCACTTACATGCACTTACATACACTTCCATGCACTTACACGTACTTATACGCATTTACACGCACTTATACACACTTACACATACTTACACACGCTTATACCCACTTACACGTACTTATAGACACTTACACGCACTTATATGCACTTACATGTACTTACACACATTTACGCACACTTACACGCACTTACATGTACTTAAACGCATTTATATGTACTTACACACACTTACACGTACGTACACGCAGTTACACAAAGTTACACGTACTTGCATGCGCTTATACGTACTTATACATACTTACATACACTCATATGTACTTACACGCACTTACATACACTTACACGTACTTACACGCATTTACACACACTTAGACGCAAGTACCAGTACTTACGTGTACTTACATGCACTTATAGATACATACAGGCACTGACACGCACTTGCACGCACTTACACGTACTGACACGTACCTACAGGCACTTACATGCACTTACAAGCACTTACACATACTTGCACGAACTTGCACGCACTTGTACGCACTTACACACACTTACATGCACTTACGCATACTTATACACAATTACATGCACTTACACATTCTTACATGCACTTACACATACATACATGCACTTACACACATTTACAGTACTTACATGCACTTATACGCACTTACACGTACGTATACACATATACATGCACGTATGCACACTTACGTGCAATTATATGCACTTACACCCACTTACACACACTTACATGCACTTACACACATGTACACGTACTTGAATACAAGTATAAGAACTTACATGCACTTATATGCACTTACATGCACTTACACATTCTTACACACACTTACACACACTTCCACACACTTACATGCACTTATATGCACTTACACATACTTACGCATACTTACACGCACGTTTACGCACTTACTAGCACTTACACATACTTACACGCACTTACACGCACTTACACGCAGTTACACACACTTGAACGTACTTACACATACTTCCATGCACTTGCATGCACTTATATACACTTACACGCACTTACAAACACTTATACACACTTACGCATACTTACGTACACTTACACGTACTTACACGCAGTTACACGCAGTAACACGCACTTACATGTCCCTTTACGCACTTGCACGTACCTACACACACTTACACGCACTTACACGTACTTACACATACTTACACGTACTTACACGCATTTACACATACTTATATGCAACTACACGTACTTACACGCACTTACACGCACTTATACACACTTATATGCACTTACACGTACTTACACGTACTTACATGCACTTACACGCACTTACACGTACTTACACGCACTTACACGTACTTACACGTACTTACACGCAGTTATACACAGTTACATGCACTTACACGTTCTTATATGCACATACACACACTTACATGCACTTACACACAGTTACACATAGTTACATGTACTTACACGTACTTATACGCACTAACACACACTTACACACACTAACATACACTTACACACAGTTACACATAGTTATACACAGTTACATACACTTATACATATACGTACTTATACGCACTTACACACACTTACACACACGTTTACACTCTTACGCATACTTAGGTACACTTACACACACTTACGCACACTTACATGCACTTACCCGTACTTATACACACTTATATACACTTACACGCACTTACATGTGCTTACACGCACTTACACGCACTTACACGCAGTTACACGCGCTTACACGCATGTACACGTACATAAATGCACTTACACATACTTTCACACACTTATACGCACTTACACGCACTTACACGCATTTACACGCACTTACACACACTTGCACACAGTTTTACGTACTTACCCCTAGTTACACGCAGTTATATGCAGTAACAAACAGTTACACATACTTACACATACTTACACGCACTTACTCGCAGTCATGCGCACTTACACACACATATGTGTGCTTATACGCAGTTTCACACTCTTATACGCACTAACACGCACTTACACACACTTACTCGTACTTATGCGCACTTACAACCACTTACTCACACTTACGTATACTTACACACACTAACATGCACTTAGACATACTTACACGCACTTACACGCAGTTACATGTAGTTACACATACTTATACGTACTTACACGTACTTATGCGCACTTACATACACTTAAACACACTTACATACACTTACACACACTAACATGCACGTATACGCAGATACACATCCTTACAAGTACTTACACGCACTTATACGTATTTACATGCACGGATACACAAGTACAAGCACTTACACACACTTACATGCACTTACACACACGTACACGTACTTACACGCACTTACACACATGTACACGTACTTACACATACTTACACGCACTTAGACGTACAAACACGTACTTCCATGCACAACCAGTTCGCACCACTTTGCAACCAGTTCGCACCACTCTGCAACCAGTTCGCACCACTCCGCAACCAGTTCGCACCACTCCACAACCAGTTCGCACCACTTCGCAACCAGTTCGCACCACTCTGCAACCAGTACGCACCACTCCACAACCAGTTCGCACCACTCTGCAACCAGTACGCACCACTCCACAACCAGTTCGCACCACTCTGCAACCAGTACGCACCACTCCACAACCAGTTCGCACCACTCTGCAACCAGTACGCACCACTCCACAACCAGTTCGCACCACTCTGCAACCAGTACGCACCACTCCACAACCAGTTCGCACCACTCTGCAACCAGTACGCACCACTCCACAACCAGTTCGCACCACTCTGCAACCAGTACGCACCACTCCACAACCAGTTCGCACCACTCTGCAACCAGTACGCACCACTCCACAACCAGTTCGCACCACTCTGCAACCAGTACGCACCACTCCACAACCAGTTCGCACCACTCTGCAACCAGTACGCACCACTCCACAACCAGTTCGCACCACTCTGCAACCAGTACGCACCACTCCACAACCAGTTCGCACCACTCTGCAACCAGTACGCACCACTCCACAACCAGTTCGCACCACTCTGCAACCAGTACGCACCACTCCACAACCAGTTCGCACCACTCTGCAACCAGTACGCACCACTCCACAACCAGTTCGCACCACTCTGCAACCAGTACGCACCACTCCACAACCAGTTCGCACCACTCTGCAACCAGTACGCACCACTCCACAACCAGTTCGCACCACTCTGCAACCAGTACGCACCACTCCACAACCAGTTCGCACCACTCTGCAACCAGTACGCACCACTCCACAACCAGTTCGCACCACTCTGCAACCAGTACGCACCACTCCACAACCAGTTCGCACCACTCTGCAACCAGTACGCACCACTCCACAACCAGTTCGCACCACTCTGCAACCAGTACGCACCACTCCACAACCAGTTCGCACCACTCTGCAACCAGTACGCACCACTCCACAACCAGTTCGCACCACTCTGCAACCAGTACGCACCACTCCACAACCAGTTCGCACCACTCTGCAACCAGTACGCACCACTCCACAACCAGTTCGCACCACTCTGCAACCAGTACGCACCACTCCACAACCAGTTCGCACCACTCTGCAACCAGTACGCACCACTCCACAACCAGTTCGCACCACTCTGCAACCAGTACGCACCACTCCACAACCAGTTCGCACCACTCTGCAACCAGTACGCACCACTCCACAACCAGTTCGCACCACTCTGCAACCAGTACGCACCACTCCACAACCAGTTCGCACCACTCTGCAACCAGTACGCACCACTCCACAACCAGTTCGCACCACTCTGCAACCAGTACGCACCACTCCACAACCAGTTCGCACCACTCTGCAACCAGTACGCACCACTCCACAACCAGTTCGCACCACTCTGCAACCAGTACGCACCACTCCACAACCAGTTCGCACCACTCTGCAACCAGTACGCACCACTCCACAACCAGTTCGCACCACTCTGCAACCAGTACGCACCACTCCACAACCAGTTCGCACCACTCTGCAACCAGTACGCACCACTCCACAACCAGTTCGCACCACTCTGCAACCAGTACGCACCACTCCACAACCAGTTCGCACCACTCTGCAACCAGTACGCACCACTCCACAACCAGTTCGCACCACTCTGCAACCAGTACGCACCACTCCACAACCAGTTCGCACCACTCTGCAACCAGTACGCACCACTCCACAACCAGTTCGCACCACTCTGCAACCAGTACGCACCACTCCACAACCAGTTCGCACCACTCTGCAACCAGTACGCACCACTCCACAACCAGTTCGCACCACTCTGCAACCAGTACGCACCACTCCACAACCAGTTCGCACCACTCTGCAACCAGTACGCACCACTCCACAACCAGTTCGCACCACTCTGCAACCAGTACGCACCACTCCACAACCAGTTCGCACCACTCTGCAACCAGTACGCACCACTCCACAACCAGTTCGCACCACTCTGCAACCAGTACGCACCACTCCACAACCAGTTCGCACCACTCTGCAACCAGTACGCACCACTCCACAACCAGTTCGCACCACTCTGCAACCAGTACGCACCACTCCACAACCAGTTCGCACCACTCTGCAACCAGTACGCACCACTCCACAACCAGTTCGCACCACTCTGCAACCAGTACGCACCACTCCACAACCAGTTCGCACCACTCTGCAACCAGTACGCACCACTCCACAACCAGTTCGCACCACTCTGCAACCAGTACGCACCACTCCACAACCAGTTCGCACCACTCTGCAACCAGTACGCACCACTCCACAACCAGTTCGCACCACTCTGCAACCAGTACGCACCACTCCACAACCAGTTCGCACCACTCTGCAACCAGTACGCACCACTCCACAACCAGTTCGCACCACTCTGCAACCAGTACGCACCACTCCACAACCAGTTCGCACCACTCTGCAACCAGTACGCACCACTCCACAACCAGTTCGCACCACTCTGCAACCAGTACGCACCACTCCACAACCAGTTCGCACCACTCTGCAACCAGTACGCACCACTCCACAACCAGTTCGCACCACTCTGCAACCAGTACGCACCACTCCACAACCAGTTCGCACCACTCTGCAACCAGTACGCACCACTCCACAACCAGTTCGCACCACTCTGCAACCAGTACGCACCACTCCACAACCAGTTCGCACCACTCTGCAACCAGTACGCACCACTCCACAACCAGTTCGCACCACTCTGCAACCAGTACGCACCACTCCACAACCAGTTCGCACCACTCTGCAACCAGTACGCACCACTCCACAACCAGTTCGCACCACTCTGCAACCAGTACGCACCACTCCACAACCAGTTCGCACCACTCTGCAACCAGTACGCACCACTCCACAACCAGTTCGCACCACTCTGCAACCAGTACGCACCACTCCACAACCAGTTCGCACCACTCTGCAACCAGTACGCACCACTCCACAACCAGTTCGCACCACTCTGCAACCAGTACGCACCACTCCACAACCAGTTCGCACCACTCTGCAACCAGTACGCACCACTCCACAACCAGTTCGCACCACTCTGCAACCAGTACGCACCACTCCACAACCAGTTCGCACCACTCTGCAACCAGTACGCACCACTCCACAACCAGTTCGCACCACTCTGCAACCAGTACGCACCACTCCACAACCAGTTCGCACCACTCTGCAACCAGTACGCACCACTCCACAACCAGTTCGCACCACTCTGCAACCAGTACGCACCACTCCACAACCAGTTCGCACCACTCTGCAACCAGTACGCACCACTCCACAACCAGTTCGCACCACTCTGCAACCAGTACGCACCACTCCACAACCAGTTCGCACCACTCTGCAACCAGTACGCACCACTCCACAACCAGTTCGCACCACTCTGCAACCAGTACGCACCACTCCACAACCAGTTCGCACCACTCTGCAACCAGTACGCACCACTCCACAACCAGTTCGCACCACTCTGCAACCAGTACGCACCACTCCACAACCAGTTCGCACCACTCTGCAACCAGTACGCACCACTCCACAACCAGTTCGCACCACTCTGCAACCAGTACGCACCACTCCACAACCAGTTCGCACCACTCTGCAACCAGTACGCACCACTCCACAACCAGTTCGCACCACTCTGCAACCAGTTCGCACCACTCCGCAACCAGTTCGCACCACTCCGCAACTAGTTTTCACCACTTTGCAACCAGTTCGCATCACTCTGCAACCAGTTCGCACCACTCCGCAACCAGCTCGCACCACTCCGCAAGCAGTTCGCACCACTCCTTAACCAGTCCGCACCACTCCGCAACCAGTTTGCACCACTCCGCAACCAGTTCGCACCACTTTGCAACCAGTTTGCACCACTCCGCAACCAGTTTGCACCACGGCACAACCAGCTTGCACCACTCCGCAACCAGGTCGCACCACTTCCCAACCAGTTTGCACCACTCCGCATTCAGTTCGCACCACTCTGGAACCAGTTTGCACCACTCTACAACCAGTTCGCAGCACTCTGGAACCAGTTCGCACCACTGCGCAACCAGTTCGCACCACAACGCAACCAGTTTGCACCAATCCGCAACCAGTTTGAACCACTCTCAAACCAGTTTGCACCATTCGCAACCAGTTCGCACCACTTCGCAACCAGTTCCCACCACTCCGCAGCCAGTTAGCACCACTCTGCAACCAGCTCGCACCACTCCGCAACCAGTTTGCACAACTCCGCAACCAGTTCGCACCACTCCGCAACCAGTTCGCACCACTATTCAATCAGTTTGCACCACTCCACAACTAGTTCGCACAACTCCGCAACCAGTTCGCACCACTCCGCGACCAGTTTGCACCACTCCGCAGACAGTTCGCAGCACTCCGCAACCAGTTCGCACCACTCATCAACCAGATCGCACCATTCACTAACCAGTTCGCACCACTCCGCAACCAGTTTGAACCACTCCAAAACCAGTTTGCACCACTCCGTAACCAGTTTGCATCACTCGGCAACCAGTTCACACCACTCTGCAACCAGTTCGCACCACTCCGCAACCAGTTCGCGCCACTCGGCAACCAGTTCGCACCACTCCCAAACCAGTTCACACCACTCTGCAACCAGTTGGCACCACTCGGCAACCAGTTCACTCCACTCCGCAGCCAGTTCACACCACTGCGCAACCAGTTCGCACCACCCCGCAACCAGTTCGCAACACTCCGCAACCAGTCCGCCCCACTCCGCAACCAGTTCGCACCACTTTGCAACCAGTTTGCAACACTCTGCAACCAGTCCGTCCCACTCCGCAACCCGTTCGCACCACCCTGCAACCAGTTCGCTCCACTCCCCAACCAGTTCGCACCACTCCGCAACCAGTTCGCACCACTCCGCAGCTAGTTCCCACCACTCCGCAACCAGTTTGCACCAATCAGCAACCGGTTCGCACCACTCCGTAACCAATTCCCACCACTCCACAACCAATTCGCACCACTCAACAACACGTTCGTACCACTCTGCAACCAGTTCGCACATTTCCGCAACCAGTTCGCACGACTCTGCAACCAGTTCGCACCAATCCACGACCAGTTTGCACCACTCCACAACCAGTTCGCACCACACCGCAACCAGTTCCCACCAATCCGCAACCAGTTTGCACCACTCTGCAACCAGTTTGCACAACTCCGCAACCAGTTCGCATCACTCTACAACCACTTTGCACCACTCCGCGACCAGTTCGCACCACTCTGCAACCCGTCCGCACCAATCCGCAACCAGTTTGCACCACTCCGTGACCAGTTCGCACCACTCCGATACCAATTTGCACCACTGCGCAACCAGTCAACACCACTCCGCAACCTGTTCGCACCACTCTGCAACCAGTTCGCACCACTCCACAACCAGTTCACACTACTCTGCAACCAGCTCGCACCACTCCGTAACCAATTCGCACCACTCCCCAGCCAGTTGGCACCACTCCGCAACCAGTTCGCACTACTCCGCAACTAGTCTGCACCATTCCGCAACCAGTTTGCACCAATCTGCAACCAGTTTGCACCACTCCGCAACCAGTTTGCACCACTCCGCAACCAGTTCGCACCACTCCGCAACCAGTTTGCAAAACTCCACAACCAGTTCGCACCTCTCCGCAACCAGTTTGCACCTCTCCGCAACCAGTTCGCACCAGTCTGCAACCAGTTCCCACCACTCCTCAACCAGTTCGCACCACTCCACAACGAGTTCGCACCACTCTGCAACCAGTTTGCACCACTCTGCGGCCAGTTCGCACAACCCCGCAACCAGTACACACCACTCCGCAACCAGTTCGAACCACTCCGCAACCAGGTTGCAACACTCCGCAACCAGTCTGCCCCACTCCGCAACAAGTTTGCACCAATCTGCAACCAGTTCACACCACTCTGCAACCAGTTAGCACCACTCCGCAACCAGTTTGCACCACACCGCAACCAGTTTGCACCACTCCGCAACCAGTTCCCACCACTCCGCAACCGGTTCGCACTACTCCGCAACTACTTCGCATCACTCCGCAACCAGTTCGCACCACTCCACAACCAGTTCGCACCACGCTACAACCAGTTCGCACCACTCCGCAACCAGTTCGCACCACTCCGCAACCAGTTTGCACCACTCCGCAACCGGTTCGCACTACTCCGCAACTACTTCACATCACTCCGCAACCAGTTCGCACCACTCCACAACCAGATTGCACCATTCACTAACCAGTTCGCACCACTCCGCAACCAGTTTGAACCACTCCAAAACCAGTTTGCACCACTCCGTAACCAGTTTGCATCACTCCGCAACCAGTTCACACCACTCTGCAACCAGTTCGCACCACTCCGCAACCAGTTCGCGCCACTCGGCAACCACTTCGCACCACTCCAAAACCAGTTCACACCACTCTGCAACCAGTTGGCACCACTCGGCAACCAGTTCACTCCACTCCGCAGCCAGTTCACACCACTGCGCAACCAGTTCGCACCACTCCGCAACCAGTTCGCAACACTCCGCAACCAGTCCGCCCCACTCCGCAACCAGTTCGCACCACTCTGCAACCAGTTTGCAACACTCCGCAACCAGTCCGCCCCACTCCGCAACCAGTTCGCACCACTCTGCAACCAGTTTGCAACACTCCGCAACCAGTCCGTCCCACTCCGCAACCCGTTCGCACCACCCTGCAACCAGTTCGCTCCACTCCCCAACCAGTTCGCACGACTCCGCAACCAGTTCGCACCACTTCGCAGCTAGTTCCCACCACTCCGCAACCAGTTCGCACCAATCAGCAACCGGTTCGCACCACTCCGTAACCAATTCCCACCACTCCACAACCAATTCGCACCACTCAACAACACGTTCGTATCACTCTGCAACCAGTTCGCACATTTCCGCAACCAGTTCGCACCACTCCGCAACCAGTTCGCACCAATCCACGACCAGTTCGCACCACTCCACAACCAGTTCGCACCACTCCGCAACCAGTTCGCGCCACTCGGCAACCACTTCGCACCACTCCGCGACCAGTTCGCACCACTCGGCAACCACTTCGCACCACTCCGCGACCAGTTCGCACCACTCGGCAACCACTTCGCACCACTCCGCGACCAGTTCGCACCACTCGGCAACCACTTCGCACCACTCCGCGACCAGTTCGCACCACTCGGCAACCACTTCGCACCACTCCGCGACCAGTTCGCACCACTCGGCAACCACTTCGCACCACTCCGCGACCAGTTCGCACCACTCGGCAACCACTTCGCACCACTCCGCGACCAGTTCGCACCACTCGGCAACCACTTCGCACCACTCCGCGACCAGTTCGCACCACTCGGCAACCACTTCGCACCACTCCGCGACCAGTTCGCACCACTCGGCAACCACTTCGCACCACTCCGCGACCAGTTCGCACCACTCGGCAACCACTTCGCACCACTCCGCGACCAGTTCGCACCACTCGGCAACCACTTCGCACCACTCCGCGACCAGTTCGCACCACTCGGCAACCACTTCGCACCACTCCGCGACCAGTTCGCACCACTCGGCAACCACTTCGCACCACTCCGCGACCAGTTCGCACCACTCGGCAACCACTTCGCACCACTCCGCGACCAGTTCGCACCACTCGGCAACCACTTCGCACCACTCCGCGACCAGTTCGCACCACTCGGCAACCACTTCGCACCACTCCGCGACCAGTTCGCACCACTCGGCAACCACTTCGCACCACTCCGCGACCAGTTCGCACCACTCGGCAACCACTTCGCACCACTCCGCGACCAGTTCGCACCACTCGGCAACCACTTCGCACCACTCCGCGACCAGTTCGCACCACTCGGCAACCACTTCGCACCACTCCGCGACCAGTTCGCACCACTCGGCAACCACTTCGCACCACTCCGCGACCAGTTCGCACCACTCGGCAACCACTTCGCACCACTCCGCGACCAGTTCGCACCACTCGGCAACCACTTCGCACCACTCCGCGACCAGTTCGCACCACTCGGCAACCAGTTCGCACCACTCCGCAAGCAGTTCGCACCACTCCTGAACCAGTTCGCACCACTCGGCAACCAGTTCGCACCATTCCGCAACCAGTTCGCACCACTCCGCAACCAGTTCGCACCATTCCGCAACCAGTTCGCACCACTCCGCAACTAGTTCGCACCACTCTGCAACCAGCTCGCACCACTCTGCAACCAGTTCTCACCACACCGCAACCAGCTCGTACCACTCCGCAGCCAGTTCACACCACTCCCCAACTAGTTCGCACCATTCCGCAACCAGTTCACACCACTCCGCAACCAGTTCGCAACAATCCGCAACCAGTTTGCACCCCTCCGCAACCAGTTCGCACCACTCCGGAACCAATTTGCACCATCCCGCAACAAGTTCGCACCACTCCGCAACCAGTTCGCACCACTCCGCAACCAGGTTGCACCACTCCGCAACCAGTTCGCACCACTCTGCAACCGGTTGGCACCACCACGCAACCAGTTCACACCACTCGCAACCAGTTCGCACCACTCCGCAACTAGTTCGCACCACTCTGCAACCAGTTCGCACCACTTGGCAACCAGTTCGCACCACTCTGCAACCGGTTGGCACCACCACGCAACCAGTTCACACCACTCGCAACCAGTTCGCACCACTCCGCAACTAGTTCGCACCACTCTGCAACCAGTTCGCACCACTTGGCAACCAGTTCGCACCACTCTGCAACCGGTTGGCACCACCACGCAACCAGTTCACACCACTCGCAACCAGTTCGCACCACTCCGCAACTAGTTCGCACCACTCTGCAACCAGTTCGCACCACTTGGCAACCAGTTCGCACCACTCTGCAACCGGTTGGCACCACCACGCAACCAGTTCACACCACTCGCAACCAGTTCGCACCACTCCGCAACTAGTTCGCACCACTCTGCAACCAGTTCGCACCACTTGGCAACCAGTTCGCACCACTCTGCAACCGGTTGGCACCACCACGCAACCAGTTCACACCACTCGCAACCAGTTCGCACCACTCCGCAACTAGTTCGCACCACTCTGCAACCAGTTCGCACCACTTGGCAACCAGTTCGCACCACTCTGCAACCGGTTGGCACCACCACGCAACCAGTTCACACCACTCGCAACCAGTTCGCACCACTCCGCAACTAGTTCGCACCACTCTGCAACCAGTTCGCACCACTTGGCAACCAGTTCGCACCACTCTGCAACCGGTTGGCACCACCACGCAACCAGTTCACACCACTCGCAACCAGTTCGCACCACTCCGCAACTAGTTCGCACCACTCTGCAACCAGTTCGCACCACTTGGCAACCAGTTCGCACCACTCTGCAACCGGTTGGCACCACCACGCAACCAGTTCACACCACTCGCAACCAGTTCGCACCACTCCGCAACTAGTTCGCACCACTCTGCAACCAGTTCGCACCACTTGGCAACCAGTTCGCACCACTCTGCAACCGGTTGGCACCACCACGCAACCAGTTCACACCACTCGCAACCAGTTCGCACCACTCCGCAACTAGTTCGCACCACTCTGCAACCAGTTCGCACCACTTGGCAACCAGTTCGCACCACTCTGCAACCGGTTGGCACCACCACGCAACCAGTTCACACCACTCGCAACCAGTTCGCACCACTCCGCAACCAGTTCGCACCACTCCTCAACCAGTTCGCACGACTCCGCAACCAGTTCGCACCACTCTGCAACCAGTTCGCACCACTCTGCAACTGGTTGGCACCACCATGCAACCAGTTCACACCACTCGCAACCAGTTCGCACCACTCCGCAACCAGTTTGCAACACTCCGCAACCAGTCCGCACCACTCCGCAACCAGTTTGCAACACTCCGCAACCAGTCCGCACCACTCCGCAACCAGTTCGCACCACTCCGCAACAAGTTTGCACCACTCCGGAACCAGTTTGCACCCATGTTGCCTTCCTTAAGTCGAAGTCGGCACCCAAGTCGAAAGTCAAAAGTCGAAAGTCGGTGCTTTACAGCCCAAGTCGGAAGTCGGTTCATACAAAACATGATAGAAAACACAAATGTGCAAGTGGGATCCATATTTTCAGACAGTGACTTCATGTTACCACAAATTTAACCTGTGAACTGCCTTACTTCTTATCACAGGTCAACCATATGCCCATGTTCTTCGCATAATTCCCTGGTTCTTTACACTCAGTGCTGAAGCACATTACTAAGCTATACATGGGTCATCTGCTCACATTCAATGCCAATTCTTTGAATTCTGAAGCTCATCACAAGTATGTGACACAATGGTGCATGGTTACTTGGACCAACATTTTGTGAAGGATCAAACATTCTAATGGAACATTAGAACTGCAATGAAAGAAAGACATGCAAAGTTGCAAACATGTTTCCATTCAACAAAGTGTCAAAAGCCCATCACACATAGAAAACTACACTTCAACTGCACTAACTATCCACGACGAGCACAAATCCTCTTGGGACGAGTAGGTGACTTCTCAGCAGATGCAGTTGTCACCCCAGAAGCTTGTCCAGCACTCTTTGGCAGGCGACTTGTTGCAGCTGAACCTGAACGTCCAGTACCTGTGGAGCGGCCAGTGGATGGTGTTGCAACTGCAGCTGCTGCATCTTGGGGGAGCGGGGTCTCTAGCTCAGAACGCTTCCTGACACCTAGGCGCAAGATCCTTAAAACCTCCTCAACATCCCCATCTGCAGTCCCATTACAGCCAACCCCATCCTCTTCCTCCTCCTCATCATCCACATCATCCATGTCATCTTCCTCCTCATTGCCACCCTCATCATCACTATCCTCATCCACTAACTCCTCTTCACCTTCTCCAACCTCCTTCTCTGCCCCTCCTGCCTTGTCTCCATATGTACCTATCTCCTCATCATTAGCACCAGCAATGTTAGAATCCCAATCTCCCTCACAATCCTCACCATGCTCCACTTCACCGTCTGTGTCCCTCCCACTCTGTGCTGCCTCCTCATCTGCTACATCCTTCAGCAATGCAGCAAGGGTCTTTGGCTTCACCTTCCCATACATCCGGGTCAGCCTGACATTCACCCTCACCAGCATCTCCAACGTTGACGTCTTAAGCTTGTTTGTGCGAGCTGTCTGGATCAGCTCGTGTTTGGAAAACACCCGTTCGTTCTCCGACGAAGTGCACGGCTGCGCCAATAGCTTCATTGCCAGATTCCACAAGGTACTCATCCGGGTCATGTGGCGGGCGTGCCAGCGGAATGCAGCAACTTCTCCGGCCACAACCTTGGCCACTGCACCCTTCGCCCTCTCTACATCCTTCAGACAATCCGGGTCCACCTCCACCGTCAGCCGGCCGTTGGTGAAAGCGTCCAACTGCTCCTCCAATGCCACCTGCTCACTCTCGGGCACAAGTGCAGCCACCACCTGATTCCAAGCCTCCACTGTCTTCTCATCGGCATCAAAGTTATGGCCAAAGTGCTGCGCATGAATGCGGCGTGCAGCAGTAAAGACTGGACAGTTCATTTGGTTAGTCCACCTGTCTGCAAGCCTTTCCATGGCAAACTTTACCCATGTGGGGTTCACAGCAGCACGACGGCGGCCACGTGCCACACCAAGACTGCGCAGTTGCTCCGTTGCATCCAGAAGAGCTTTATATATGATGCCTGAGGTCCCACCTGTAGCATCAGCCTTACGCAGAGCGACAAGGATCGGTGTCATCAGTTTGGCGAGCGCCTTGACCTGCAGCTAGAATACACGCTGGCGGACAAGATGCCGGACTGCCTTCTTCCTGCCGCGAAACCCAACATCACGGCCAGCACCTCCAATCTACTGCCACTTGGGACTGTTCACCATCTTCTCGAGGGTGGGCTGCATGACAATGAGACGCTTAAGCATACAATGCACAGATCCAAATCGGGTGGCACATGATGGAAGCAGCACCTTCCCCCCCCCCCCTCCTCCTTCATCCATGAGCGAAGTATGTCCTTATTCCGCATGAAGGACACAATCTTGTCACACTCAGTCTTTGCAATGTCCTTGAGAATCAGGTCAAGGCTGTGAGCCACGCAGCCCGTGAAAAAGACATTGGGATACTTGGTGCGCAAGGCCTTGAAAGCCTTCAAGTTGGTGGAAGCATTGTCGGTGATCACCATGATCACTTTCTCTGCTCCAACCTCATTGATGGCCAAGTCAATGACCGACACAACATGATTGGCATCACGCACGACTCCTGTGGCATCACGGGAAAAAAGATGTGTTGTACCCTCAGCATTTGTAGCCATGGCAGAGTAGATGGGCCTGATCTGTATGTCAGACCACTCATCCACCCAAAGCGTTACACCGTAGATCTCCCAACCTGCACGCAGGGGCTGCTCCATGTCAGCAAGCTCCTTGTCCAGCTCAGGCAGAAGGGTATCAACCACCGTGTCGCGGGATGGATGCGTGAAGCTGGACGTGGTGCGGCGGGCGCATTCGATGACCTCGAGCATGGCTTGCTGGCGGCAGAAGGAAATGGGAACGCCTGCGGTTGCCATCACCTTCACCACTGCCTTCTGGCATTCTTTGTTTGCTCGGTTGTCAAGGTGGTCGCGCATGCTTGTTTGCCGGCTGCAATTGAGGGACTGCAAGGATACAGCTGGACCGCTGCATAAGAGGGACATGGCTGGGTTCCTAGGACCACCCGTGGCAGTGCAGTCACCGCCATCATCTTCATCGTCACTGCCAAAGATTCCAGCAGCTTCCCTTGCTTGCTTGCGCTGGCGCTCAGCAGTGAGCTGAGCCCAGTTAACAGGTCGGTCCTTGGTACCCCATGACTCGCCCTGTCCATTGAAGAGGGTGGAGTCTGCACCACTGAAGCCCTCACTTGGTGGTGGCAGAGCAGGCAGGCCGAGCAAAGCACGCGCGCCTGGAGGCGGTGTCTTGCACTTGGCAACGTTGCCCATAGCAGCACCATAATGGCCCCTCATGCGATCGCTTCCTCCAGCATAGTTGTTGCCGCAAGCACCACACCAAAAACCTGGGTAGCCGCTTGCAGTTGGGTGTGGCTTGCAGTACTTGGATAGAGCTTTTGTCAGGAGCTCTCCTTGGAGGGGCTGGACAGTGGTGACGGTGCTGTTGGGTGCAGCACCACGAACAGCAGCAACTGCAGATGCGGACTGGCTTCTCGCCATGGCGTTGGGCGAGGCAACGACGGCTTGCCTTGCCTGCAAAATGGGAGTCTAGGGTTGACGTTCTGTGTTATGGGAGGACTTTGATGTCCGTTGGGATGGGACAGTTCTGTCTTCCAGTGGGAGCCGACTGTGCCATTGACAGGTGGCATGGTCTGGGTACACTGAACCACCCATGCCTGCAGATATCATGCAAAGGATCTGCCTACATCAATCCGAGGTGGTCAAATGACCACTTGTTTGGCTACATTTCATTCGTCATTCAAGAGTGCATGTTGCATTGTCCAATGAGGGACTGATCTCCTTGCCCTGCTGTCAGAAATTGATGGTGGATGATGCCACATTCATGCATGAATGCATCGGATCCATTTTCTGTC
>SZWC01000190.1:152752-172573 GCA_023375785.1 Penium margaritaceum
GTTTGCACCACTCCGCAACCAGCTCGCACCACTCCGCAACCAGTTCGCACCCCTCCGTAACCAGTTCGCACCACTCCGTAACCAGTTCGCACCACTCCGCAACCAATTCACACCACTCTGCAACAAGTTCGCACCACTCCGCAACCAGTGTGCATCATTCCGCAACCAGTTCGCACCACTCCCCAACCAGTCCGCACCACTCTGTAACCAGTTCGCACCTCTCCGCAACCAGTTCACACCACTCCGCGACCAGTTCCTACCATTCCGAAGCCAGTTCGCATTTCTCCGCAGCCAGTTTGCACCACTCTTCGAACAGTTCGCACCACTCCGCAACTAGTTTGCATCACTCTGCAACCAGTTTGCACCACTCCGCAGCCAGTTTGCACAACTCCGCAACCAGTTCGCACCACTCCGCAACCCGTTCGCACCAATCCGAAACCAGTTCGCACAACTCCACAACCAGTTTGCACCACTTCGCAACCATTTCTAACCGCTCCGCGACCAGTTCGCACCACTCCGCAAGCAGTGCGCACCCCTCCTCAACCAGTTCCCACCACTCCGCAACCAGTTCGCACCACTCTGCAACCAGTTCGCACCACTCCGCAACCTGTTCGCACCATTCGGCAACCAGTTTGCACCACTCGGCAACCAGTTCGCACCACTATGCAACCAGCTCACACCATTCCGCAACCAGTTCTCACCACACCGCAACCAGCTCGCACCACTTCGCAACCAGTTCGCACCACACCGCAACCAGTTCGCACCACTCCGCAACCAGGTCGCACCACTCCGCAACCAGTTCACGTCACTCTGCAACCAGTTCGCACCACTCTGCAACCAGTTCGCACCACTCCGCAACCGGTTCGCACCACTCCGCAACCAGTTCGCACCACTCCTCAACCAGTTTGCACCACTCGGCAACCAGTTCGCACCACTCTTCAACCAGTTCGCACCACTCCGCAACCAGTTCGCACCACTCTTCAACCAGTTCGCACCACTCTGCAACCATTTTGCACCATTCCGCAACCAGTTTGCACCACTCCACATCCAGTTCGGACCACTCTGAAACCAGCTCGCACCACTCTGAACCAGTTCTCACCACACCGGAACCAGCTCGCATCACTCCGCAACCAGTTCGCACCCCTCCGCAACCAGTTTGCACCACTCTGCAACCAGTCCACACCACTCCGAAACCAGTTCGCACAACTCCGCAACCAGTTCGTACCACTCCGCAACCAGTTCGCGCCACTTCGCGAGCAGTGCGCGCCACTCCTCAACCAGTTCGCACCACTCCGCAACCAGTTCACACCACACCGCAACCAGTTCGCACCACTCCGCAACCCGTTCGCACCACACCGCAACCAGTTCGCACCACTGCGCAACCAATTTGCACCATTCCACACCACTCCGCATCCAGTTTGCAGCAGTCCGTAAGCAGTCGCACCACTTCGCAACAAGTTTGCACCACTCCGCAACCAGTTCGCACCACTCCGCAACCAGTTCGCACCACTCCGCAACCTGTTCGCACCACTCTGCAACCAGTTCGCACCACTCCGGAGCCAGTTCGTACCACTCCGCGACCAGCTTGCACCACTCCGCAACCAGTTTGGAACACTCCGCAACCACTTTCCACCACTCCGCAACCCGTTTGCACTACACCGAAACCAGATCCCACCACTCCGCAACCAGTTCGCACAACTCTGCCACCAGTTTGCACCACTTTGCAACCCGTTCGCACCAATCCGCACCCAGTTCGCACAACTCCGCAACCAGTTTGCACCACTCCGCAACCAGTTTCAACTGCTCCACAACCAGTTTGCACCACTCCGCAACCGGTTCGCACCACTCCTCAACCAGTTTGCACCGCTCCGCAACCATTTCGCACCATTCTGCAACCAGTTTGCACCAAACTGCAACCCGCTCGCTCCACTCTGCAACCAGTTTGCACCACTCCGCAACCAGTTTGCATCACTCCGCAACCAGTTCACACCACTCCGAAACATGTTCGCACCACTCCGCAACCATTTCGCACCATTCTGCAACCAGTTCGCACCAAACCGCAACCAGCTCGCACCACTCCGCAACCAGTTCGCACCACTCCGCAACCAGTTTGCACCACTCTGCAACCAGTTCACACCACTCCGAAACCAGTTCGCACCACTCTGCAACTTGTTGGAACAACTCCGCAAGCAGTTCACACTACTCTGCAAGCAGTTTGCAACTCCTCAACCAGTTTGCACCACTCCGCAACCAGATCGCACAACTCTGCAACCAGTTCGCACCACTCCGCACCAGTTCGCACCAATCTGCAACCAGCTCGCACCACTTTGCAACCTGTTCTCACCACACCACCACCAGCTCGCCCCACTCCGCAACCAGTTTGCACCACTCCGCAACCAGTTTGCACCACTCCACAACCAGTTCACAACACTCAGAAAACAGTTCATACCACTTCGCAACCAGATCGCACCAGTCCGCAACCAGTTTTGAGCACTCCGCAAGCAGTTTGCACCATTCCGCAACCAGTTCGCACCACTCCGCAACCAGTTTGCACCACTCCGAAACCAGTTCACACCACTCCACAACCAGTTTGCACCACTCCGCAACCAGTTCGCACCACTCCGTAACCAGTTCGCACCACTCTGCAACCAGTTCACTCCACTCTGCAACAAGTTCGCACCACTCCGCTACCAGTTCCCATCACTCCGCAACAAGTTTGCACCACTCCCCAACCACTCCACACCACTCTGCAACCAGTTTGCACCTCTCCAAAACCAGTTCACACCACTCCGCAACCAGTTCGCACCATTCTGCAACCAGTTCGCATTACTCCGCAGCCAGTTCGCACTACTCTGCGAACAGTTCGCACTACTCCGCAACTAGTTTGCACCACTCCGCAACCAGTTTGCACCACTCCGCAACCAGTTTGCACCACTCTGCAACCAGTTCGCACCAGTCCGCAACCCGTTCGCACCAATCCGCAACTAGTTTGCACAACTCCTTAACCAGTTTGTACCACTCCGCAACCAGTTCGAACCGCTCCGCGACCAGTTTGCACCACACCGCAAGTAGTTCACACCACCCCTCAACCAGTTCGCACCACTCCGCAACCAGTTCGCACCACTCTGCAACCAGTTCGCACCACACCGCAACCAGTTCGCACCATTCCGCAACCAGTTTGCACCACTCCGCAACCAGTTCGCACCAATCTGCAACCAGCTCGCACCACTCTGCAACCAGTTCTCACCACACGGCAACCAGCTCGCACCACTCCGCAACCAGTTGGCACCACTCCGCAACCAGTTTGCACCATTCCGCAACTAGTTCACAAAACTCCAAATTCAGTTCGCACCACTCCGCAACCAGTTCGCACCACTCCGCAACCAGTTCGCACCACTCCGCAACCACTCCGCACCACTCCGCAACCAGTTTGCAGCAGTCCGTAACCAGTTTGCACTATCCGCAACCAGTTTGCACCAATCTGTTGTTGGCCTGAGGGTGAGTGTGCACCCTGGAGGGTCCCTAGCAGTGGCTGGTTCACACCACCAACTGTTTTTGGAGAGACTGAAACTATGGAGGCAACTGGTTCCAAAGATGGCAAAATCTGGTCAGAGAGTGAGGCAATAGTTTTGGCCTCAATTGGATGGGAATTAAACACTTGATCAAGGCTCACAAGCAATGGCATTTTATAGCCACTGATCTAAGCTTTCCAGAACACCAAAGCATGCCAGATTTGGAGCTTCCTAGCAGATTCTATGGCTTCTAGAGTGCTCCTTGGTAGGCTGTCCTTTTCCCACCTAGGAAGGTATCCCTTCCCTCCTCTAGAAGCTTCTGCCCCTTCCTAGATTCCTCAGCTTGCTTCTAGTATGAGGGAAGGTGTCCAGAAGACCAAGACACCTCTATATGCCTTGTAGGACAAGTCACCCCTTCTAGAAGGTGTGCCACCTTCATGGACCCTCACCTGGCCTTCTAGAAACTTAAAGAGGAACTCTAGAGGTTGAGCTAGCTTCCTGGCATCTATTTTCTACCTCCCTTGAGGCAGGGTAGAATTCCATCTTCTGGGACTTGAAACCGGGCCCCTGCCTCTAGAGGTGGACACCATTAACCACTAAGCCACTAAGGCTTGTCTTATTGGTGTTCCTTTTTGGAGTCACTCCTGCCATGGTGAGGAGCATCATTCCAACAATCTCCCCCTTGCGCATCACCCATGGCAGTCGTCCATGCTCAACCTATAACTGAGGAGATTTTCTCCTCATGGGAGGCGAGCTTACATTTTATTGCTCCCTCCCACTCAGCCACATCCTTCTTGTGCAGTGCCTCCTTGAGGCTCCTCTTGCGCGAACCCAGTCCAAATGCCCTTGTCGGCATCGTATCTTTTTGTCCTTCTTCGCACACGGCTGCTCGTGCGGGGCTGTTGAGGCGGTTGTTCTTGTTGCTGTCCCCTTCCGGCGCCATCCTCTCCAAGCGCCTGCTCCCCCACTCTTGGAGACCTTGGAGACATTGATCGACTCCCCGCCTCCACGTCCCTCTCCGGTGCTTCGGATTCTTCGTCCAAACTGGCTGGAACATATTCTGCCGGTTGCACATCCCTCGGGCGATCCTCTCCGGCTGGTGTTGCTGTGAGGACGTCACCCTCATTCACATCCTCTGGCGTCTCCCCCTCAAGGAGTGGCATCCACTCCCCCCTCTTGGAGAGACCTGCCTCCCCACTCCGCAACCAGTTCGCACCACTCCGCAACCAGTTTGCACCACTCCGCAACCAGCTCGCACCACTCCGCAACTAGTTCGCACAACGCCGCAATCAGTTCGCACCACTCCGCAACCAGTTCACACCACTCGGCAACCAGTTTGCACCACTCCGCAACCAGCTCGCACCACTCCGCAACTAGTTCGCACCACTCCGCAACCAGTTCGCACCACTCTGCAACCAGTTCGCACCACTCCGCAACCAGTTCGAACCACTCCGCAGCCCATTCGCGCCACTCCGCAACCAGTTCGCACCACGCTGCAACCAGTTCGCACCACTCCGAAACCAATTCGCACCACTCCGCAACCTGTTCGCACCACTCCGCAACCAGTTAGCACCACTCCACAACCAGTTTGCACCATTCCGCCGCCAGTTTGCACCACTCCGCAACCAGTTCCCACTTCTCCGCAACCAGTTCGAACAACTCCGCAACTAGTTTGCATCACTCCGCAACCAGATCGCACCACTCCGCAACCAGGTCGCACCACTCCGCAACCAGCTCGCACCACTCCGCAACCAGTGCGCACCAATCCGCAACCAGTTCGTACCACTCCGCAGCCAGTTTGCTCCACTCTGAAACCAGTTCGCACCAATCCGCAACCAGTTTGCACCACTCCAAACCAGTTTGCACCACTCCTCGACAAGTTCGCACCACTCCGCAACCAGTTCGCACCACTTGGCAACCAGTTGGCACCACTCGACAACCAGTTCGCACCACTCCGCAACCAGTTCGCACTACTCCGCAATCAGTTCCCACCACTCCGCAACCAGTTTGCACCACTCTGCAACCAGTTTGCACTATTCAGCACCCAGTTCGCACCACACGGCAACCAGCTCGCACCACTCCGCAACCAGTTCGCACCATTCCACAACCAGTTCGCACCACTCGTCAGCCAGTTCACACCACTCCGAAACCAGTTCGCACCACTCCGCAACCAGTTCGCACCACTCTGCAACCAGTTTGCACCACTCCGCAACCAGTTCGCACCACTCTGCAACCAATTCGCACCACTCCGCACCACTCCTCAACCAGTTTGCGGCACTCGGTAAACAGTTCCCATCACTCCACAACCAGTTCCCACCACTCCGCAACCAGTTCGCATCACTCCGCAATCAGTCCGCACCACTCCTCAACCAGTTCGCACCACTCTGCAACCAGCTCGCACCACTCTGCTACCAGTTCGCACCACTCCGCAGCCAGTTCTTACCACTCCGCGACCAGTTCGCACCAGTCCGCAACTAGTTTGCACCACTCAGCAACCAGTTTGCACCACTCCGAAACCAGTTTGCACCACTCCGCAACAAGTGTCCACCACTCCGAAACCAGTTTGCACCTTTCCGCAACCAGTTCGCACAACTCTGCAACCAGTTCGCACCACTCCGCAACCAGTTCACACCACTCCGCAACCAGTTTGCGCCACTCCACAACCAGTTCGCACCATTTCGCAACCAGTTTCCACCACTTCGCAACCAGTTCGCACCGCTCCGCAACCAGTTCGCGCCACTCCGCAACCAGTTCGGACCACTCCGCAACCAGTTCGGACCACTCCGCAACCAGTTCGGACCACTCCGCAACCAGTTCGGACCACTCCGCAACCAGTTCGGACCACTCCGCAACCAGTTCGGACCACTCCGCAACCAGTTCGGACCACTCCGCAACCAGTTCGGACCACTCCGCAACCAGTTCGGACCACTCCGCAACCAGTTCGGACCACTCCGCAACCAGTTCGGACCACTCCGCAACCAGTTCGGACCACTCCGCAACCAGTTCGGACCACTCCGCAACCAGTTCGGACCACTCCGCAACCAGTTCGGACCACTCCGCAACCAGTTCGGACCACTCCGCAACCAGTTCGGACCACTCCGCAACCAGTTCGGACCACTCCGCAACCAGTTCGGACCACTCCGCAACCAGTTCGGACCACTCCGCAACCAGTTCGGACCACTCCGCAACCAGTTCGGACCACTCCGCAACCAGTTCGGACCACTCCGCAACCAGTTCGGACCACTCCGCAACCAGTTCGCACCACTCCGCAACCAGTTCGCACCACTCGGCAACCAGGTCGCACCACTCCGCAACCAGTTCACACCACTCCGCAACCAGTTCGAACCACTCCAAAACAAGTCTGCACCACTCCGCAACCACTTTGCATCACTCCACAACCAGTTCGCACCACTCTGCAACCAGTTCGCACCACTCTGCAACCAGCTCGCACCACTCCGCATCCAGTTTGCACCACTCGGCAACCAGTTCGTACCACTCCGCAACCAGTTTGCACCACTCCGAAACCAGTTCACACCACTTTGCAACCATTTTGCACTGTGCAACCAGTTTTCACGACTCCGAACCAGTTCGCACCACTCCGCAACCAGTTCACATCACTCCGCAGCCAGTTCGCACCACTCCGCGACCAGTTTGCACCACTCCGCAACCAGTTCGCACCACTCCGCAACCAGTTCACATCACTCCGCAGCCAGTTCGCACCACTCCGCGACCAGTTTGCACCACTCCGCAACCAGTTCGCACCACTCCGCAGCCAGGTCGCACCACTCTGCGACCAGTTCGCACCACTCCGAAACCAGTTCGCACCATTCCTCAACAAGTTATCACCACTCCGCAACCAGTTTGCACCACTCCACAACCAGTTCGCACCACACCGCAACCAGTTCGCACCACTCCGGAACCAGTTCGCACCAGTCCGCAACTAGTTCGCACCACTCCGCAACCAATTCGCAACACTCTGCAACCAGTTGGCACCACTCAGCAACCAGTTCGCATTACTCCGCAACAAGTTCGCACCACTCCGCAACCAGTTTGCACCAATCCGCAACCAGTTTGCACCACTCCCCAACCAGTTCGCACCACTCCGCAACCAGTTTTCACCACTCCGCAACCAGTTCGCACAACTCCGCAACCAGTTTGCACCACTCGGCAACCAGTTTGCACCACTCCGCAACCAGTTTGCTCCACTCCGCAATCAGTGTGCACCACTCCGAAACCAGTACGAGCCACTCCGCAACCAGTTCACACCACTCTGCAACCAGTTCGCACCACTCTGCAACCGGTTCGCACCACTCCGCAACCAGTTCCCACCACTCCGCAACCAGTTCACACCACTCTGCAACCAGTTCGCACCACTCTGCAACCGGTTCGCACCACTCCGCAACCAGTTCCCACCACTCCGCAACCAGTTCACACCACTCTGCAACCAGTTCGCACCACTCTGCAACCGGTTCGCACCACTCCGCAACCAGTTCCCACCACTCCGCAACCAGTTCACACCACTCTGCAACCAGTTCGCACCACTCTGCAACCGGTTCGCACCACTCCGCAACCAGTTCCCACCACTCCGCAACCAGTTCACACCACTCTGCAACCAGTTCGCACCACTCTGCAACCGGTTCGCACCACTCCGCAACCAGTTCCCACCACTCCGCAACCAGTTCACACCACTCTGCAACCAGTTCGCACCACTCTGCAACCGGTTCGCACCACTCCGCAACCAGTTCCCACCACTCCGCAACCAGTTCACACCACTCTGCAACCAGTTCGCACCACTCTGCAACCGGTTCGCACCACTCCGCAACCAGTTCCCACCACTCCGCAACCAGTTCACACCACTCTGCAACCAGTTCGCACCACTCTGCAACCGGTTCGCACCACTCCGCAACCAGTTCCCACCACTCCGCAACCAGTTCACACCACTCTGCAACCAGTTCGCACCACTCTGCAACCGGTTCGCACCACTCCGCAACCAGTTCCCACCACTCCGCAACCAGTTCACACCACTCTGCAACCAGTTCGCACCACTCTGCAACCGGTTCGCACCACTCCGCAACCAGTTCCCACCACTCCGCAACCAGTTCACACCACTCTGCAACCAGTTCGCACCACTCTGCAACCGGTTCGCACCACTCCGCAACCAGTTCCCACCACTCCGCAACCAGTTCACACCACTCTGCAACCAGTTCGCACCACTCTGCAACCGGTTCGCACCACTCCGCAACCAGTTCCCACCACTCCGCAACCAGTTCACACCACTCTGCAACCAGTTCGCACCACTCTGCAACCGGTTCGCACCACTCCGCAACCAGTTCCCACCACTCCGCAACCAGTTCACACCACTCTGCAACCAGTTCGCACCACTCTGCAACCGGTTCGCACCACTCCGCAACCAGTTCCCACCACTCCGCAACCAGTTCACACCACTCTGCAACCAGTTCGCACCACTCTGCAACCGGTTCGCACCACTCCGCAACCAGTTCACACCACTCCGCAACCAGTTCGCACCACTCCGCAACCAGTCCGCACCACTCTTCAACCAGTTCGCACCACTCCGCAACCAGTTCGCACCACTCAGCAACCAGTTCGCACTACTCCGGAACCACGTCGCACCACTCCGCAACCAGTTCGCACCACTCCGCCACCAGTTCGCTCCGCTCCACAGCAAGTTTGCACCACTCCGCAACCAGTTTGCACCACTCCGCAACTAGTTTGAACCACTCCGCAACCAGTTCGCACCACTCCGCAACCAGCTCACACCACTCCACAACCAGTTCGAACCGCTCCGCAAGCAGTTTGTACCACTCTGTAACCAGTTCGCAACACTTGGAACCCAGTTAGGACCACTCCGCAACCAGATTTGGAACACTCCACAACCAGTTCGCACCACTGCGCCACCAGTTCGCACCACTCCGCAACCAGTCCACACCACGCCTCCACCAGTTCGCACCACTCCGCAACCAGTTCGCCCCACTCGGCAACGAGTTCGTACCACTCCACAACCAGTTCGCACCATTCCCCAGCCAGTTCGCACAACTCCGCAACCAGTTCGCACCACTTCGCAACTAGTCCACACCACTCTGCAACCAGTTTGCACCACTCCGCAACCTGTTTGCACCACACCGCAACCAATTCGCACCAATCTGCAACCCATTCGCACCACTCCGAAACATGTTCGCACAACTCAGCAACCACTTTGCACCACTCCACAACCAGTTCGCACCACTCTTTAACCAGCTTGCACCACTCCTCAACCAGTCCGCACCACTACGCAACCAGTTTGCACCACTCTCCAACTGGTTTGTATCATTCTCCAACTGGTTCGCAAGACTCCGCAACCAGTTCGCACACCTCCGAAACCAGTTCGCACCACTCGGCAACCAGTTCGCAGTACTCTGTAACCAGTTGGCACCACTGCGCAATCCGTTGGCACCACTCCGCAACCTATTCCCACCACTCCGCAACCAGTTAGCACTACTCCGCAACCAGCTCGCACCACTCCGCAACCAGTTGGCACCACTCCGCAGCCAGTTCGTACAATTCCTCGACCAGTTCGCACCACCCCGCAACTAGTTCACACCATTTCGCAACCCGTTTGCACCACTCTGCAACCAGTTCGGACCACTCCGCAACCAGTTCGACCACTCCGCAACCACTTTGCACCACTCCGCAACCTGGTCGCACCACTCTGCAACCTGTTCACACCACTCCGCAACCAGGTCGCACCACTCCGCAACCAGTTTGCACCACTCCGCAACCAGTTCGCTCCACTCCGCAACCAGTTTGCACCACTCCGCAACCAGTTCGCACCACTCCGCAACCAGGTCGCACCACTCCGCAACCAGTTTGCACCACTCCGCAACCAGTTCACACCACTCCGCAACCAGTTCGCACCACTCCGCAACCAGTTCGCACCACTCTGCAACCAGTTCCCTGCACTCCGCAACCCGTTTGCACCACTCTGCAACCAGTTTGCACAACTCTGCAACCAGGTTGAACTGCTCCCTTACGAGTTAGCACCACTCCGCAACCAGTTCGCACAACTCCTTAACCAGTTCGCACCACTCCGCAACCATTTCGCACCACTCCGCAACCAGTTCGCACCACTCTGCAACCAGTTCGCACCACTCCTCAACCAGTTTGCACCACTCTGCAACCAGTTCACACCACTCTGCAACCGGTTCGCACCACTCTGCAACCAGTTTGCACCAATCCGCAACCAGTTCGCACCACTCCGCAACCAGTTCGCACCACTCTGCAACCGGTTCGCACCACTCTGCAACCAGTTTGCACCAATCCGCAACCAGTTCGCACCACTCCGCAACCAGTTCGCACCACTTCTAAACCAGTTCGCACCACTTCGCAACCAGTTCGCACCACTCTGCAACCAGTTCGCACCAATCCGCAACCAATTCGCACCACTCCGCAACCAGTTTGCACCACTCTGCAGCCAGGTAGCACCACTCCGCAACCCATTTGCACCCATCCGCATCCAGTTCGCACCACTCCGCAACCCGTTCGCACCACTCCGCAACTAGTTCGCACCACTCTGCAACCAGTTTGCACCAATCTGCAACCAGTTTGCACCACTCCGCAACTAGTTCGCACCACTCCGCAACAGGTTTGCACCACTCCGCAACCAGTTCGCACCACTCCTCAACCACTTTGCACCACGCCGCAAGTAGTTCACACCACTCTGCAACCAGTTTGCACCACTCCGCATCTCGTTTGCACAATTCCGCAACCAGTTCGCACCACTCCGCAACCAGTTTGCACGACTCCGCAATCAGTTCAAACAACTCCGCAACCTGTTTGCACAACTCTGCAACCAGTTCCCACCACTCGGCAACCAGTGCACACCAACCGGCAACCAGTTCGCACCACTGCTCAACCATTCCGCACCACTCTGCAACCAGTCAGCACCACTCCGCAACCAGTTTGCACCACTGTGCAACCATTTTGCACCACTCCGCAACCAGTTCGCACCACTCCGCAACAAGTTTGACACCACTCCGCAACCAGTTTGCACAACTCTTCAACCAGTTTGCACCACTCGGCAAGCACTTCGCACCACTCCGCAACCAGTTCGCACCACTCCGCAACCGGTTCGCACCACTCCGCAACCAGTTCGCACCACTCCGCAACCAGTTCACACCACTCCGCAACCAGTTCGCACCACTCCACAACCAGTTCGCACCACTCCGCAACCAGTTTGCACCAGTCCGCAACCAGTTCGCACCACTCCGCAACCAGTTCGCACCACTCCGCAACCAGTTCGCACAACTCAGCAACCAGTTCACACCACTCCGCAACCAGTTCGCACCACTCGGTAACCAGTTTGCACCACTCCTCAACCTGTCCGGACCACTCCGCAACCAGTTCACACCACTCTGCAACCGGTTTGCATCACTCTCCAACTGGTTCGCACCACTCCGCAACTAGTTCGCACCACTCCGCAACCAATTCGCACCTCTCTGCAACCGGTTGGCATCACTCTCCAACTGGTTCGAACCACTCCGCACCCAGTTCGCACCACTCCTCAGCCAGTTCGCACCACTCCGAAACCAGTTTGCACCACCCTGCAACCAGTTCGCACGACTCCGCAACCATTTCGCACGACTCCGCAACCAGTTAGCACCACTTTGCAACCAGTTCACACCACTCCGCAACCAGTTTGCACCACTCCGCAACCAGTCCGCACCACTCCGCAACCAGTTCGCACCACTCCGCAAACACTTTGAACCAAGCCGCAACCAGTTCACATCACTCAGTAACCAGTCTGCACCACTCCGCAACCAGTTCGCACAACTCCGCAACCATTTCGCTCCACTC
This sequence comes from Penium margaritaceum, assembly GCA_023375785.1. Classification (NCBI taxonomy): domain Eukaryota; kingdom Viridiplantae; phylum Streptophyta; class Zygnematophyceae; order Desmidiales; family Peniaceae; genus Penium; species Penium margaritaceum. The sequence goes on from SZWC01000190.1 coordinate 165,115, forward strand.
CGCAACAAGTTCGCACCACTCTACAACGAGTTCGCACCACTGTGCAACCAGTTCGCACCACTCCGTTACCAGTTCGCACCACTCAGCAACCAGTTCGCACCACTCCGCAACCAGTTTGCACCACTCTGCAACTGTGCACCACTCCGCAACCAGTTCGCACAACTCCGCAACCAGGACCAACCTCTCGGCAACCAGTTTGCACCACTTGCAACTAGGTTCGCACCACTCCACAACCATTTTGCACCACTCCTCAACCAGTTTGCACCACTCCGCAACCAGTTCGCACCACTCCACAACCAGTTCGCACCACTCCGCAACCAGTTCGTACGACTCCGCAGCCAGTCGCACGACTTTGCAACCAGTTCGCACCACTCCGCAAGCAGTTCGCACTACTCCGCAACCAGTTTGCACCACTCTGCAACCAGTTCGCACCACTCCGCAACCTGTTCGCAACTCTCCGCAACCGGTTCGCACCACTCCGCAACCTGTTTGCACCACTCCGCACCCACTTCGCACCACTCCACAGGCAGTTGGCACCACTCTGCAACCAGTTTGCACTACTCCGCAACCAGGTCGCACCTCTCCACAACCCGTTCGCACCACTCCGCAACCAGCTCCCACCACTCCGCAACCAGTTTGCACCACTCTGCAACCAGTTCGCACCACTCCGCAACCTGTTCGCAACTCTCCGCAACCGGTTCGCACCACTCCGCAACCTGTTTGCACCACTCCGCACCCACTTCGCACCACTCCACAGGCAGTTGGCACCACTCTGCAACCAGTTTGCACTACTCCGCAACCAGGTCGCACCTCTCCACAACCCGTTCGCACCACTCCGCAACCAGCTCCCACCACTCCGCAACCAGTTTGCACCACTCTGCAACCAGTTCGCACCACTCCGCAACCTGTTCGCAACTCTCCGCAACCGGTTCGCACCACTCCGCAACCTGTTTGCACCACTCCGCACCCACTTCGCACCACTCCACAGGCAGTTGGCACCACTCTGCAACCAGTTTGCACTACTCCGCAACCAGGTCGCACCTCTCCACAACCCGTTCGCACCACTCCGCAACCAGCTCCCACCACTCCGCAACCAGTTTGCACCACTCTGCAACCAGTTCGCACCACTCCGCAACCTGTTCGCAACTCTCCGCAACCGGTTCGCACCACTCCGCAACCTGTTTGCACCACTCCGCACCCACTTCGCACCACTCCACAGGCAGTTGGCACCACTCTGCAACCAGTTTGCACTACTCCGCAACCAGGTCGCACCTCTCCACAACCCGTTCGCACCACTCCGCAACCAGCTCCCACCACTCCGCAACCAGTTTGCACCACTCTGCAACCAGTTCGCACCACTCCGCAACCTGTTCGCAACTCTCCGCAACCGGTTCGCACCACTCCGCAACCTGTTTGCACCACTCCGCACCCACTTCGCACCACTCCACAGGCAGTTGGCACCACTCTGCAACCAGTTTGCACTACTCCGCAACCAGGTCGCACCTCTCCACAACCCGTTCGCACCACTCCGCAACCAGCTCCCACCACTCCGCAACCAGTTTGCACCACTCTGCAACCAGTTCGCACCACTCCGCAACCTGTTCGCAACTCTCCGCAACCGGTTCGCACCACTCCGCAACCTGTTTGCACCACTCCGCACCCACTTCGCACCACTCCACAGGCAGTTGGCACCACTCTGCAACCAGTTTGCACTACTCCGCAACCAGGTCGCACCTCTCCACAACCCGTTCGCACCACTCCGCAACCAGCTCCCACCACTCCGCAACCAGTTTGCACCACTCCGCAACCAGTTCACACCTTTCTGCAACCAGTTCGCACCACTCCGCAACCAGTTCGTACGACTCCGCAGCCAGTCGCACGACTTTGCAACCAGTTCGCACCACTCCGCAAGCAGTTCGCACTACTCCGCAACCAGTTTGCACCACTCTGCAACCAGTTCGCACCACTCCGCAACCAGCTCGCACAACTCCACAACCAGTTTGCACCACTCTGCACCACTCTTCAACCAGTTCGCACCACTCCGCAGCCCGTTTGCACCACTCAGAAACCAGTTTGCACCACTCGGCAACCAAGTCACACCACTCCGCAACAAGTTTGTACCACTCCTTAACAAGTTTGGTCCACTCCACAACCGGTTCGCACCACTCCTTAACCAGTTTCCACCAATCCGCAACCAATTCGCACCACTCCGCAACCACTTTGCACCACTCCACAGCCAGTTCGCACTACTCTGCAACCAGTTCGCACTGCTTTGCAACCAGGTCGCACCTCTCCACAACCAGTTCGCACCACTCTGCAACCAGTTCGCACCACTCCCAACCAGCTCGCACCACTCCGCAACCAGTTTGCACCACTCTACAACCAGTTCGCACCATTCCGCAACCAGTTCGCACCACTCCGAAACCAGTTCGCACCACTCTGCAAGGAGTTCGCACCACTCGCAACCAGTTTGCACCACTCGTTAACCAGTTTTGACCAATCCGCAACCAGTTCGCACCATTCCGCAACCAGTTCGCACCATTCCGCAACCAGTTCGCACCATTCCGCAACCAGTTCGCACCATTCCGCAACCAGTTCGCACCATTCCGCAACCAGTTCGCACCATTCCGCAACCAGTTCGCACCATTCCGCAACCAGTTCGCACCATTCCGCAACCAGTTCGCACCATTCCGCAACCAGTTCGCACCATTCCGCAACCAGTTCGCACCATTCCGCAACCAGTTCGCACCATTCCGCAACCAGTTCGCACCATTCCGCAACCAGTTCGCACCATTCCGCAACCAGTTCGCACCATTCCGCAACCAGTTCGCACCATTCCGCAACCAGTTCGCACCATTCCGCAACCAGTTCGCACCATTCCGCAACCAGTTCGCACCATTCCGCAACCAGTTCGCACCATTCCGCAACCAGTTCGCACCATTCCGCAACCAGTTCGCACCATTCCGCAACCAGTTCGCACCATTCCGCAACCAGTTCGCACCATTCCGCAACCAGTTCGCACCATTCCGCAACCAGTTCGCACCATTCCGCAACCAGTTCGCACCATTCCGCAACCAGTTCGCACCATTCCGCAACCAGTTCGCACCATTCCGCAACCAGTTCGCACCATTCCGCAACCAGTTCGCACCATTCCGCAACCAGTTCGCACCATTCCGCAACCAGTTCGCACCATTCCGCAACCAGTTCGCACCATTCCGCAACCAGTTCGCACCATTCCGCAACCAGTTCGCACCACTCTGCAACCAGTTCGGACCACTCCGCAACCAGCTCGCACCACTCCGCAACCAGTTCGTACCACTCCGCACCACTCCGCAACCAGTTCGCACCACTCCGCAGCCCGTTTGCACCACTCAGAAACCAGTTCGCACCACTCCACAACCAAGACACACCACTCCGCAACCAGTTTGCACCACTCGTTAACCAGTTTTGACCAATCCGCAACCAGTTCGCACCACTCCTCAACCAGTTTGCACCACTCCGCAACCAATTCGCACCACTCTGCAACAACTTCGCACCACTCCACAGCCAGTTCGCACTACTCGGCAACCAGTTCGCACTACTTCGCAACCAGGTCGCATCTCTCCACAACCAGTTCGCACCACTCCGCAACCAGTTCGCACCACTCCGCAACCTGTTCGCACCAGTCCGGAGCCAGTTCACACCACTCCGCGACCAGTTCCCACCACTCCGCAACTGGTTCGCACCACTCCGCAACACGTTTACGCCAATGCGCAACCAGTTTGCACCACTCCGCAACCAGTTCGCACCACTCCGCAACCAGTTCGCACCACTCCGCAACCAGTTCGCACAACTCCGCACCCAGTCCGCACCACTCCGCAACCAGTTCGTACCACTCCGCAACCAGTTCGCACAACTCCGCACTCAGTCTGCACCACTCCGCAACCCGTTCGCACCACTCCTTAACCAGTTCGCACCACTCCGCAACCAGTTTGCATCACTCTGCAACCAGTTCGCACCTCTCTTCAACCGGTTCGCACCACCCCGCAACCAGTTTACACCACTCCACAACCAGTTCGCACCACTCCGCAACCAGTTCACAAGAATCCGCAACCAGTCCGCACAACTCCGCAACCAGTTCGCACCACTCCGCAACCAGTTTGCACCAATTCGCAACCAGTTCGCACCACTCTGCAACAAGTTCGCCCCACTCCGCAACCGGTCCCCACCACTCCGCAACTACTTCGCACAACTCCTAAACCAGTTTGCACCACTCAGCCACCAATTTGAACCAATCTGAACCTGTTCGCACCACTCCCCAACCAGTTTGCACCACTCCGCAATCAGTTCGCACAACTCCGCAACCTGTTCGCACCACTCTGCAACCAGTTCGCTCCACTCTGCAACCAGTTCGCACCACTCGCAACCAGTTCGCACCACTCTGCAACCAGTTCGCACCACTCCGCAACCAGTTCACACGACTCCGCAACCAGTTGGCACGACTTCGCAACCAGTTCGCACCACTCCGCAAGCAGTTCGCACCACTCGGCAACTAGCTTGCACCACTCTGCACCTAGTTCGCACCACTCCGCAACCAGCTCGCACCACTCCGCAACCAGTTCGCACCACTCCGCACCACTCCGCAACCAGTTCGCACCACTCCGCAACCAGTTCGCACCACTCCGCACCACTCCGCAACCAGTTCGCACCACTCCGCAACCTGTTTGCACCGCTCAGAAACCAGTTCGCACCACTCCGCAACCAAGTCACACCATTCCGCAACCAGTTCGCACCACTTCTTAACTAGTTTGGTCTACTCTGCAACCAGTTCGCACCACTCCTCAACCAGTTTGCACCACTCCGCAACCAATTCGCACCACTCCACAACCACTTCGAACCACTCCACAGCCAGTTCGCACTACTCCGCAACCAGTTCGAACTACTTCGCAACCAGGTCGCACCTCTCCACAACCAATTCGCACCACTCCGCAGCCAGATTGCACCACTCCACAACCAGTTCGCACCACTCTGCAACCCGTTCGCACCACTCCGCAACAAGTTCCGCCACTCTGCAACCAGTTCGCTCCACTCCGCAACCAGCTCGCACCACTCCGCAACCAGTTTGCAGCACTCCGCAACCAGTTCGCACGACTCCGCAACCAGCTCGCACCAGTCCGCAACCAGTTCGGACCACTCCGCAACCAGCTCGCACCAGTCCGCAACCAGTTCGGACCACTCCGCAACCAGCTCGCACCAGTCCGCAACCAGTTCGGACCACTCCGCAACCAGCTCGCACCAGTCCGCAACCAGTTCGGACCACTCCGCAACCAGCTCGCACCAGTCCGCAACCAGTTCGGACCACTCCGCAACCAGCTCGCACCAGTCCGCAACCAGTTCGGACCACTCCGCAACCAGCTCGCACCAGTCCGCAACCAGTTCGGACCACTCCGCAACCAGCTCGCACCAGTCCGCAACCAGTTCGGACCACTCCGCAACCAGCTCGCACCAGTCCGCAACCAGTTCGGACCACTCCGCAACCAGCTCGCACCAGTCCGCAACCAGTTCGGACCACTCCGCAACCAGCTCGCACCAGTCCGCAACCAGTTCGGACCACTCCGCAACCAGCTCGCACCAGTCCGCAACCAGTTCGGACCACTCCGCAACCAGCTCGCACCAGTCCGCAACCAGTTCGGACCACTCCGCAACCAGCTCGCACCAGTCCGCAACCAGTTCGGACCACTCCGCAACCAGCTCGCACCAGTCCGCAACCAGTTCGGACCACTCCGCAACCAGCTCGCACCAGTCCGCAACCAGTTCGGACCACTCCGCAACCAGCTCGCACCAGTCCGCAACCAGTTCGGACCACTCCGCAACCAGCTCGCACCAGTCCGCAACCAGTTCGGACCACTCCGCAACCAGCTCGCACCAGTCCGCAACCAGTTCGGACCACTCCGCAACCAGCTCGCACCAGTCCGCAACCAGTTCGGACCACTCCGCAACCAGCTCGCACCAGTCCGCAACCAGTTCGGACCACTCCGCAACCAGCTCGCACCAGTCCGCAACCAGTTCGGACCACTCCGCAACCAGCTCGCACCAGTCCGCAACCAGTTCGGACCACTCCGCAACCAGCTCGCACCAGTCCGCAACCAGTTCGGACCACTCCGCAACCAGCTCGCACCAGTCCGCAACCAGTTCGGACCACTCCGCAACCAGCTCGCACCAGTCCGCAACCAGTTCGGACCACTCCGCAACCAGCTCGCACCAGTCCGCAACCAGTTCGGACCACTCCGCAACCAGCTCGCACCAGTCCGCAACCAGTTCGGACCACTCCGCAACCAGCTCGCACCAGTCCGCAACCAGTTCGGACCACTCCGCAACCAGCTCGCACCAGTCCGCAACCAGTTCGGACCACTCCGCAACCAGCTCGCACCAGTCCGCAACCAGTTCGGACCACTCCGCAACCAGCTCGCACCAGTCCGCAACCAGTTCGGACCACTCCGCAACCAGCTCGCACCAGTCCGCAACCAGTTCGGACCACTCCGCAACCAGCTCGCACCAGTCCGCAACCAGTTCGGACCACTCCGCAACCAGCTCGCACCAGTCCGCAACCAGTTCGGACCACTCCGCAACCAGCTCGCACCAGTCCGCAACCAGTTCGCACCACTCCGCACCACTCCGCAACCAGTTCGCACCACTCCGCAACCAGTTCGAACCACTTTGCAACCAGCTCGCACCACTCCGCAACCAGTTCGTACCACTCCGTAGCCAGTTCATACCACTCCCCAACCAGTTCGCACCACTCCGCAACTGGTTCGCACCATTTGGCATCTAGTTCGCACCACTTTGCAGCCAGTTTGCACCACTCCGCAACCTGTTTGCCTCACTCTGCAACCAATTCGCACCACTCCGCAACCAGTTCGCACAACTCCGCAACCAGTTCGCACCACTCTACACCCAGTTCGCACCACTCCGTAACCAGTTTGCACCACTCCTCAACCAGTCTGCACCACTCCACAACCAGTTTGCACCACTCTGCAACCGGTTTGCATCACTCTGCAACTGGTTCGCACCATACCGCAACCAGTTCGCACCACTCCACAACCAGTTCGCACCACTCCGAAACCAGTTCGCACCACTGTGCAACCAATTCGCACCTCTCCGCAACCACTTCGCACCACTCCGCAGCCAGTTCGCACCACTCTGCAACCAGTTCGCACTACTCCGCAACCAGGTCGCACCTCTCAACAACCAGTTCGCACCACTCCGAACCAGTTTGCACCACTCCACAACCAGTTCGAACCACTCTGCAACCCGTTCGCACCACTCTGCAACCAGTTGGCACCACTCTGCAACCAGTTTGCACCGCTCCGCAACCAGCTCGCACCACTCGGCAACCAGTTCGCACCACTCAGCAACCAGTTCGCACCACTCTGACACCAGTTCGCACCACTCCGCAACCGGTTCGCACCACTCCGCAACC
>SZWC01000190.1:174110-202125 GCA_023375785.1 Penium margaritaceum
CACTCCGCAACCAGTTCGCACCACTCCGCAACCAGTTCGCACCACTCCGCAACCAGTTCGCACCACTCCGCAACCAGTTCGCACCACTCCGCAGCCAGTTCAGACCACGCTGCAACCAGTTCGCACTACTCCGCAACCAGGTTGCACCTCTCCGCAACCAGTTTGCACCACTCCGCAACCAGTTTGCACCACTCCACAACCAGTTCGCACCACTCCGCAACCAGTTCGCACCACTCCGCAACGCGTTCGCTCCACTCTGCAACCAGTTCACACCACTCCGCAACCAGCTCGCACCACTCCGCAACCAGTTCGCACCCTCCGCAACCAGTTCGTACCATTCCGCAACCAGTTCGCTCCACTTCGAAACCAGTTCGCACCACTCCGCAACCAGTTCGCACCACTCCACAACCAGTTGGCACCACTCCACAACCAGTTCGCACCAATCGGCAACCAGTTCGCACCACTCTGCAACCAGTTCCCACCACAACGCAACCAGTTTACAACAATCCGCAACCAGTTCGCACCACTCAGCAACCAGTTCGCACCACTCTGACACCAGTTCGCACCACTCCGCAACGCGTTCGCTCCACTCTGCAACCAGTTCACACCACTCCACAACCAGTTCGCACCAATCGGCAACCAGTTCGCACCACTCTGCAACCAGTTCCCACCACAACGCAACCAGTTTACAACAATCCGCAACCAGTTCGCACCACTCAGCAACCAGTTCGCACCACTCTGACACCAGTTCGCACCACTCCGCAACCGGTTCGCACCACTCTGCAACCAGTTCCCACCACTCCGCAACCAGTTCACACCACTCAGCAACCAGTTTGCACCACTCCTAAACCAGTTCGCACCACTCCGTAACCAGTTTGCACCACTCCGCAACACGTTTGCTCCACTCTGCAACCAGTTTGCACCACTCCGCAACCAGCTCGCACCACTCCGCAACCAGTTCGCACCCTCCGCAACCAGTTCGCACCATTCCGCAACCAGTTCGCTCCACTCCGAAACCAGTTCGCACCACTCCGCAACCAGTTCGCAGCACTCCACAACCAGTTGGCCCCACTCCACAACCAGTTCACACCAATCGCCAACCTATTCGCACCACTCTGCAACCAGTTCCCACCCCTCCGCAACCAGTTCACACCACTCAGCAACCAGTTTGCACCACTCTGCCACCAGTTTGCACCACTCCGCAACCGGTTCGCACCACTCTGCAACCAGTTCGCACCACTCTGCAAATGGTTCGCACCACCCCGCAACCACTTCACACCACTCCCCAATATGTTTGCACCACTCCGCAACCAGTTCGCACCACTCGGCAACCAGTTTGCACCACTCCGCAACCAGCTCGCACCACTCCGCAACCAGTTTGCACCACTCTGGAACCAGTTCGCATCACTCCACAACCAGTTTGCAACACTCGGCAACCAGTTTTCGCCACTCGGCAACCAGTACTCCCACTCCGTAACCAGTTCACACCACTATGCAACCAGTTCGCACCACTCGGCAATCAGTTTGCACCACTCCGCAACCGGTTTGCACCACTCCGCAACCTGTTCGCACCACTCTGCAACCAGTTCCCACCCCTCCGCAACCAGTTCACACCACTCAGCAACCAGTTTGCACCACTCTGCCACCAGTTTGCACCACTCCGCAACCGGTTCGCACCACTCTGCAACCAGTTCGCACCACTCTGCAAATGGTTCGCACCACCCCGCAACCACTTCACACCACTCCCCAATATGTTTGCACCACTCCGCAACCAGTTCGCACCACTCGGCAACCAGTTTGCACCACTCCGCAACCAGCTCGCACCACTCCGCAACCAGTTTGCACCACTCTGGAACCAGTTCGCATCACTCCACAACCAGTTTGCAACACTCGGCAACCAGTTTTCGCCACTCGGCAACCAGTACTCCCACTCCGTAACCAGTTCACACCACTATGCAACCAGTTCGCACCACTCGGCAATCAGTTTGCACCACTCCGCAACCGGTTTGCACCACTCCGCAACCTGTTCGCACCACTCTGCAACCAGTTCCCACCCCTCCGCAACCAGTTCACACCACTCAGCAACCAGTTTGCACCACTCTGCCACCAGTTTGCACCACTCCGCAACCGGTTCGCACCACTCTGCAACCAGTTCGCACCACTCTGCAAATGGTTCGCACCACCCCGCAACCACTTCACACCACTCCCCAATATGTTTGCACCACTCCGCAACCAGTTCGCACCACTCGGCAACCAGTTTGCACCACTCCGCAACCAGCTCGCACCACTCCGCAACCAGTTTGCACCACTCTGGAACCAGTTCGCATCACTCCACAACCAGTTTGCAACACTCGGCAACCAGTTTTCGCCACTCGGCAACCAGTACTCCCACTCCGTAACCAGTTCACACCACTATGCAACCAGTTCGCACCACTCGGCAATCAGTTTGCACCACTCCGCAACCGGTTTGCACCACTCCGCAACCTGTTCGCACCACTCTGCAACCAGTTCCCACCCCTCCGCAACCAGTTCACACCACTCAGCAACCAGTTTGCACCACTCTGCCACCAGTTTGCACCACTCCGCAACCGGTTCGCACCACTCTGCAACCAGTTCGCACCACTCTGCAAATGGTTCGCACCACCCCGCAACCACTTCACACCACTCCCCAATATGTTTGCACCACTCCGCAACCAGTTCGCACCACTCGGCAACCAGTTTGCACCACTCCGCAACCAGCTCGCACCACTCCGCAACCAGTTTGCACCACTCTGGAACCAGTTCGCATCACTCCACAACCAGTTTGCAACACTCGGCAACCAGTTTTCGCCACTCGGCAACCAGTACTCCCACTCCGTAACCAGTTCACACCACTATGCAACCAGTTCGCACCACTCGGCAATCAGTTTGCACCACTCCGCAACCGGTTTGCACCACTCCGCAACCTGTTCGCACCACTCTGCAACCAGTTCCCACCCCTCCGCAACCAGTTCACACCACTCAGCAACCAGTTTGCACCACTCTGCCACCAGTTTGCACCACTCCGCAACCGGTTCGCACCACTCTGCAACCAGTTCGCACCACTCTGCAAATGGTTCGCACCACCCCGCAACCACTTCACACCACTCCCCAATATGTTTGCACCACTCCGCAACCAGTTCGCACCACTCGGCAACCAGTTTGCACCACTCCGCAACCAGCTCGCACCACTCCGCAACCAGTTTGCACCACTCTGGAACCAGTTCGCATCACTCCACAACCAGTTTGCAACACTCGGCAACCAGTTTTCGCCACTCGGCAACCAGTACTCCCACTCCGTAACCAGTTCACACCACTATGCAACCAGTTCGCACCACTCGGCAATCAGTTTGCACCACTCCGCAACCGGTTTGCACCACTCCGCAACCTGTTCGCACCACTCTGCAACCAGTTCCCACCCCTCCGCAACCAGTTCACACCACTCAGCAACCAGTTTGCACCACTCTGCCACCAGTTTGCACCACTCCGCAACCGGTTCGCACCACTCTGCAACCAGTTCGCACCACTCTGCAAATGGTTCGCACCACCCCGCAACCACTTCACACCACTCCCCAATATGTTTGCACCACTCCGCAACCAGTTCGCACCACTCGGCAACCAGTTTGCACCACTCCGCAACCAGCTCGCACCACTCCGCAACCAGTTTGCACCACTCTGGAACCAGTTCGCATCACTCCACAACCAGTTTGCAACACTCGGCAACCAGTTTTCGCCACTCGGCAACCAGTACTCCCACTCCGTAACCAGTTCACACCACTATGCAACCAGTTCGCACCACTCGGCAATCAGTTTGCACCACTCCGCAACCGGTTTGCACCACTCCGCAACCTGTTCGCACCACTCTGCAACCAGTTCCCACCCCTCCGCAACCAGTTCACACCACTCAGCAACCAGTTTGCACCACTCTGCCACCAGTTTGCACCACTCCGCAACCGGTTCGCACCACTCTGCAACCAGTTCGCACCACTCTGCAAATGGTTCGCACCACCCCGCAACCACTTCACACCACTCCCCAATATGTTTGCACCACTCCGCAACCAGTTCGCACCACTCGGCAACCAGTTTGCACCACTCCGCAACCAGCTCGCACCACTCCGCAACCAGTTTGCACCACTCTGGAACCAGTTCGCATCACTCCACAACCAGTTTGCAACACTCGGCAACCAGTTTTCGCCACTCGGCAACCAGTACTCCCACTCCGTAACCAGTTCACACCACTATGCAACCAGTTCGCACCACTCGGCAATCAGTTTGCACCACTCCGCAACCGGTTTGCACCACTCCGCAACCTGTTCGCACCACTCTGCAACCAGTTCCCACCCCTCCGCAACCAGTTCACACCACTCAGCAACCAGTTTGCACCACTCTGCCACCAGTTTGCACCACTCCGCAACCGGTTCGCACCACTCTGCAACCAGTTCGCACCACTCTGCAAATGGTTCGCACCACCCCGCAACCACTTCACACCACTCCCCAATATGTTTGCACCACTCCGCAACCAGTTCGCACCACTCCACAACCAGTCCGCACCACTCCGGAACCGGTTCCCACCACTCCGCAACTACTTCGCACCACTCCGCAACCAGTTTGCACCACTCCACAACCAGTTCGCACCGCTCCACACCAGTTCGCACCACTCCGCAACCAGTTTGCATCACTCCGCAACCAGTTCGCAGTACTCCGAAATCCATTCGCACCACTCCGTAACCAGTTCCCAGCACTCCCCAACCAGTTCGCACCACTCCGCAACCAGTTCGCACCACATCGCAACCAGTTTGCAGCACTCCGCAACCAGCTCACACCATTCCGCAACCAGTTGGCACCACTCCGCAGCCAGTTCCTACCACAACAAAACCAGTTCGCACCACTCCGCAACTAGTTCACACCACTCCGCAACCAGTTTGCACCACTCCGCAACCAGTTTGCACCACTTCGCAGCCAGTGTGCACCACTCCGAAACAGGTTCCCACCACTCCTTAACCAGTTCGCACAACTCTGCAATCAGTTCGCACCACTCCGCAACCCGTTCACACCACTCCGCAACCAGTTCGCACCACTCCGCAACCACTTCGCACCACTCCTCAACCAGTCCGCACCTCTCCGCAACCAGCTTGCACCACTCCGCAACCAGTTCGCACCACTCCGCAACCAGTTCGCACCGCTCCTTAACAACTTTGCACCACTCCGCATCCAGGTCGCACCACTCCGCTACCTGTTCGCACCACTCCGCAAGCAGTTCGCACCACTCCACAGCAAGTTCGCACCACTCCGTAACCAGTTTGCGCCACTCCGCAACCAGTTCCCAGCACTCCGCAACCAGTTGGCATCACTCCGCAACCAGTCCGCACCATTCCCGAACCTATTCCCACCACTCCGTAACCAGTTCGCACCACTCCGCAACCAGTTCTCACCACTCCGCAAGCAGTTCGTACCAATCAGCAACCAGTTCGCACCACTACGCAACCAGTTCGCACCAATCCGCAACTAGTTTGCACCACTCCGCAACCAGTTCGTACCACTCCACAGCCAATTTGCATCACTCTGCAGCCAGTTCGCACCACTCCGCGACTAGTTCGCACCACTCCGCAAATAGTTCGCACCACTCCGCAACCAGTTTGCACCACACCGCAGCCAGTTTGCACCACTCCGCAACCAGTTCGCACCTCTCCGCACCCAGTTTGCACCACTCCGCGAACAGTTTGCACCACTCCGCAACTAGTTCGCACCACTCCGCAACCGGTTTGCACCACTCTGCAACCAGTTCGCACCACTCCGCAACCCGTTCGCTCCACTCCGCAACCAGCTCGCACCACTCCGCAACCTGTTTGCACTACTCCGCAACCACTTCGTACCACTCCGCAACCAGTTCGCACCTCTCCGGAACCAGTTCGCACCAGTCCGCAACCAGTTCACACCACTCCGCAACCAGTCCGCACCACTCCGCAACCAGTTCGCACCACTCCGTAAATAGTTCGCACCACTCCGCAACCAGTTTGCACCACTCCGCAGCCAGTTCGCACCACTCCGCAACCCGTTCGCTCCACTCCGCAACCAGCTCGCACCACTCCGCAACCTGTTTGCACTACTCCGCAACCACTTCGTACCACTCCGCAACCAGTTCGCACCTCTCCGGAACCAGTTCGCACCAGTCCGCAACCAGTTCACACCACTCCGCAACCAGTCCGCACCACTCCGCAACCAGTTCGCACCACTCCGTAAATAGTTCGCACCACTCCGCAACCAGTTTGCACCACTCCGCAGCCAGTTCGCACCACTCCGCAACCCGTTCGCTCCACTCCGCAACCAGCTCGCACCACTCCGCAACCTGTTTGCACTACTCCGCAACCACTTCGTACCACTCCGCAACCAGTTCGCACCTCTCCGGAACCAGTTCGCACCAGTCCGCAACCAGTTCACACCACTCCGCAACCAGTCCGCACCACTCCGCAACCAGTTCGCACCACTCCGTAAATAGTTCGCACCACTCCGCAACCAGTTTGCACCACTCCGCAGCCAGTTCGCACCACTCCGCAACCCGTTCGCTCCACTCCGCAACCAGCTCGCACCACTCCGCAACCTGTTTGCACTACTCCGCAACCACTTCGTACCACTCCGCAACCAGTTCGCACCTCTCCGGAACCAGTTCGCACCAGTCCGCAACCAGTTCACACCACTCCGCAACCAGTCCGCACCACTCCGCAACCAGTTCGCACCACTCCGTAAATAGTTCGCACCACTCCGCAACCAGTTTGCACCACTCCGCAGCCAGTTCGCACCACTCCGCAACCCGTTCGCTCCACTCCGCAACCAGCTCGCACCACTCCGCAACCTGTTTGCACTACTCCGCAACCACTTCGTACCACTCCGCAACCAGTTCGCACCTCTCCGGAACCAGTTCGCACCAGTCCGCAACCAGTTCACACCACTCCGCAACCAGTCCGCACCACTCCGCAACCAGTTCGCACCACTCCGTAAATAGTTCGCACCACTCCGCAACCAGTTTGCACCACTCCGCAGCCAGTTCGCACCACTCCGCAACCCGTTCGCTCCACTCCGCAACCAGCTCGCACCACTCCGCAACCTGTTTGCACTACTCCGCAACCACTTCGTACCACTCCGCAACCAGTTCGCACCTCTCCGGAACCAGTTCGCACCAGTCCGCAACCAGTTCACACCACTCCGCAACCAGTCCGCACCACTCCGCAACCAGTTCGCACCACTCCGTAAATAGTTCGCACCACTCCGCAACCAGTTTGCACCACTCCGCAGCCAGTTCGCACCACTCCGCAACCCGTTCGCTCCACTCCGCAACCAGCTCGCACCACTCCGCAACCTGTTTGCACTACTCCGCAACCACTTCGTACCACTCCGCAACCAGTTCGCACCTCTCCGGAACCAGTTCGCACCAGTCCGCAACCAGTTCACACCACTCCGCAACCAGTCCGCACCACTCCGCAACCAGTTCGCACCACTCCGTAAATAGTTCGCACCACTCCGCAACCAGTTTGCACCACTCCGCAGCCAGTTCGCACCACTCCGCAACCCGTTCGCTCCACTCCGCAACCAGCTCGCACCACTCCGCAACCTGTTTGCACTACTCCGCAACCACTTCGTACCACTCCGCAACCAGTTCGCACCTCTCCAGAACCAGTTCGCACCACTGCGCAACCAGTTTGCACCACTCCGCAACTTTTTCGCACCACTCCACAACCTGTTCCCACCACCCCGCAACCCATTCGCACCACTCTGCAACCAGTTCGCACCACTCCGCAAGCAATTTGTACCATTCCGCAACCAGTTCGCACCACTCCACAACCAGTTCGCACCAATCCGCATCCAGTTTGCACCCATCCGGAACCAGTTCGCACCACTCCACAGTCAGTTGGCACCACTCCGCAGCCAGCTCACACCACTCCGCAACGAGTTCGCACCACTCCGTAAATAGTTCGCACCACTCCGCAACCAGTTTGCACCACTCCGCAACGAGTTTGCACCACTCCGCAACCAGTTCGCACCACTCCGCAGCTAGTTCGTACCACTCTGCAAGCACTTTGCACCACTCCACAACCAGTTTGCACCACTCCGCAACCAGTTCGCACCACTCCTCAACCAGTTTGCACCACTCCGCAACCGGTTTGCACCACTCTCCGAGCAGCTCGCACCACTCCGTAACCAGTTTGCACCACTCAGAAACGAGTTCGCACCACTCCGCAACCAGGACACACCATTCTGAAACCAGTTCGCACCACTCTGCAACCAGTTCGCACAACTCCGCAACCAGTTCGCACCACTCCGCAGCCAGTTCGAGCCACACCGCAACCAGTTCGCACCACACCGCAACCAGTTCATACCACTATGTAACCAGTTTGAACCACTCTGCAACCAGTTAATACCACTCAGCAACCAGTTCACACCACTCTGCAACCTGTTCGCACCACTTCGCAACCAGATTGCAGCATTCCTCAACCACTCTGCACCACTCCACAACCAGTTCGCACCACTCGGCAACCTGTTCGCACCAGACCGCAACCACTTCGCACCACTCAGCAACCAGTTCGCACCACTTCGCAACTAGTTCGCACCACTCGGCAAGCAGTTCGCACCACTCTTCAACCAGTTGGCACCTCCCCGCAACCAGTTCGCTCCAATCCGCAACCAGTACGCAGCACTCCGCAACAAGTTTGCACCATTCCGCAACACGTTTGCACCATTCCAGAGCCAGTTTGCACCACTCTGCAACCAGTTTGCACCACTCCGCAACCAGTTTGCACCACTCAGCAACCAATTCACACCACTCCGCAAGCAGTTCGCACCACTCTTCAACAAGTTGGCACCTCCCCGAAACCAGTTTGCACCAATCCGCAACCATTTCGCACCACTCCGCAACCAGCTGGCTCCAGTCCACAACAGTTCACACCACTCTGCAACCAGTTCGCACCACTCTGCAACGAGTGCGCACCACCCCGCAGCCAGTTTGCACCAATCCATAGCTAGTTTGAACCACTCCACGACCAGTTCCCACCACACCACAACCAGTTCGCACCACTCCGCAACCAGTTCACACCAGTCCGCAACCAGTTCGCACCACACCGCAACCAGTTTGTACCATTATGGAACCAGTTTGCATCACTCTGCAACCAGTTCGTACCACTCCGCAAGCAGTTCGCACCACTCTGCAACCAGTTCCCACTACTCTGCAACCAGTTCCCACCAATCCACAACCAGTTCGCACCATTCTGCAACCAGTTCGCACCACTTCACAACCAGTTCCCACCACTCCGTAACCAGTTGGAACCACTCCGCAACCAGTTCGCACCACTTCGCAACCAGTTCAAACCAATCAGCAACCAGTTCACACCACTCCACAACCAGTCGCACCAACCCGCAAATGGTTCACACCACTCCGCAACCTGTTTGCACCACTCCGCAACCAGTTTGCACCACGCCTCAACCAGTTCGCACCACTCCACGACCACATCACACCACTCGGCAACCAGTTCGCACCAAACTGCAACCAGTTTGCACCACTCGGCAACCAGTTCGCATCACTCCGCAACCAGTTCGCACCAAACCGCAACCAGTTTGCACCATTCCGCAACCAATTTGCACGACTCCGCAACCAGTTCGCACCACTCCGCAACCATTTCGCACCACTCTGAAACTAGTTCGCAGCAGTCCCAAACCAGTTCGCACCTATGCGCAACCAGTTTGCACCACTCCACAACCAGTTTGCACCACTCTGCAGTCAGTTCGCACCACTCCACAACCAGTTTGCACTAGTCTGCAACCAGTTTGCACCACTCCGCCACCAGTTTACTCCACTCCGCAACCAGTTTGCACCACTCCGCAACCGGTTCCCATCACTCAGCAACCAGTTCCCACCACTCCGCAACCAGTTTGCAGCACTCCGCAACCAGTTCACACCACTCCGCAACCAGTTCCCACAACTCCGCAACCAGTTCCCACTTCTCCGCAACCAGTCGGCACCACTCCGCAACCAGTTCACACCACTCTGCAACCAGTTCCCATCACTCCGAAACCAATTCGCACCACTTCGTAACCAGTTTGCAGCATTCCGCAACCAGTTTGCATCACTCCGCAACCAGATTGCATCACTCAGCAACCAGTTTGCACCACTCTGCAACACGTTTGCACCACTCCGCAGCCAGTTTGCACCACTCTGCAACCAGTTTGCACCACTCGGCAACCAGTTTGCACCACTCAGCAACCAGTTCGCACCACTCGGCAACCAGTTCGTACCACTCCGGAACCCGTTTGCACCATTCCGCAAGCAGTTCGCACCACTCTTCAACAAGTTGGCACCGCCCCGAAACCAGTTTGCACCAATCCGCAACCAGTTTGCACCACTCCGCAACCAGCTCGCACCACTCCACAACAGTTCCCACCACTCCGCAACCAGTTCGCACCACTCCGCAACCAGTTCGTACCACTATGCAGCCAGTTTGCACCACTCTGCAACCAGTTCGTACCACTCCGCAACCAGTTTACACAACTCCGCAACCAGGTCCCACCACTCTGCAGCCAGGTCCCACCGATCCGCAACCAATTCGCACCACTCCGCAACAAGTTCGCACCACTCCACAACCAGTTCCCACCATTCTGAAACCAGTTCGCACCACTCCGGAACCAGTTCACACCACTTCGCAACATGTTGACACCAATCTACAACCAGTTCACACCACTCCGCAACCAGTTGCACCACCCGGCAAATGGTTCACACCACTCCGCAACCTGTTCGCACCACTCCAAAACCAGTTTGCACCACTCCACAACCAGTTCGCACCACTCCGCAAGCAGTTCACACAACTCTTCAACTAGTTGGCACCTCCTCGCAACCAGCTCGCACCAATCCGCAACCAGTTCGCACCACTCCGCAACCCATCTGCACCATTCCGCAACAAGTTTGCACCACTCGGCAGCCAGTTTGCACCACTCTACAACCAGTTTGCACCACTCTGCAACGAGTTTGCACCACTCGGCAACCAGTTTGCACCACTCTGCAACCAGTTCTCACCACAATGCAATCAGTTCGCACCACTCTTCAACTAGTTGGAACATCCCTGCAACCACTTTGCACCAATCGGCAACCAGTTCGCACCACTCCCAAACCAGTTCACACCACTCTGATACCATCTCCTACCACTTTGCAACCCGTTTGCACCACTCATCAACCAGTTCTCAGCACTCCACAACCAGTTCGCACCACTCCGCAACCAGTTTGCACCACTCTGCAACCAGTCCTTACCACACCGTTACATGTCCACACCACTCCGCGACCAGGTCACACCACTCCGCAACAAGTTTGCACCATTCCACAACCAGTTCGCACCAATCCGCAACCAGTTCCCACCACTCCGCAGCCAGTTAGCACCACTCGGCAACCAGTCCGCACCACTGTGCAACCAGTTCGCACCACTCCGCAACCAGCTCGCTCCACTCCACGACCAGTTCGCACCACTCCGCAACCACTTCGCACCACTCCGCAACCAGATTGCCCCACTCCGCAACCAGTTCGCACCACTCCGCAACCAGTTCAAACCACTCCACAACCAGTTTGCACCACTCCGCAACATGTTCGCACCACTCCGCTGCCAGTTTGCACCAGTCCGCAGCAAGTTCGCACCACTCGGCAACCGGTTTGCACCACTCCGCAGCAAGTTTGCACCACTTTGCAGCCCGGTCGCACCTCTCCGCAACCCGATCGCATCACTCTGCAACTAGTTTGCAACACTCCGCGACCAGTTTGCACCACTGCACAACCAGTTCCCACCACTCCGCAACCAGTTTGCACCACTCCGCAACCAGTTCGCACCACACCGCAACCAAGTTGCACCAGTCCACAACGAGTTTGCACCACTCCGCAACCAGTTCGCACCACCCCATAACCCGTTTGCACCAATCCGCAACCAGTTCCCATCACTTGGCAACCAGTTTACACCACTCCGCAACCGGTTTACACCGCTGTGCAACCAGTTTGCACCACTCCGCAACCAGTTCGCACCACTCCGCAATTAGTTCGTACCACTCGCAACCAGTTCAGACCACTCCGCAATCTGTTCCCACCAATCTGCAGCCAGTTTGTACCACTCAGCAACCAGTTTGCACCACTCCGAAACCAGTTCGCACCACTGTGCAACCAGTTCGTACCACTTCCCAATCAGTTTGCACCACTCCGCAACCAGTTCGCACCAATCCGCAACCAGTGTGTAGAACCCAAAACATTTCAACAGCACTCCGCAGTGCATTTGCACCACTTCGCAACCAATTCGCACCACTCTGCAACCCGTTCCCAACGCTCCGCAACCAGTTGGCACAACTTGGCAACCAGTTCGCACCACTCCGCAACCAGTTCCCACCATTCCGCAACCAGTTTGCACCACTCAGCAACTAGTTTGCACCACCACTCAACCAACTCGCACCACTCCGCAACCGAGTTGCACCACTCTACAACCAGTTTTCCCCACTCCGCAACCAGTTCGCTCCACTCCACAACCAGTTCGCACCACTCCGCAACCTGTTCGTACCACTCTGCGACCAGTTTGCACCAACCCACAACCAGTTCCCACCACTCTGCAACCAGTTTGCACCACT
The DNA here is from genome assembly GCA_023375785.1 of Penium margaritaceum. Lineage (NCBI taxonomy): Eukaryota > Viridiplantae > Streptophyta > Zygnematophyceae > Desmidiales > Peniaceae > Penium > Penium margaritaceum. The sequence goes on from SZWC01000190.1 coordinate 186,762, forward strand.
CCGCAACCAGTTCACACCACTTCACAATCAGTTTGCACCACTCCGCAACAAGTTTGCACCACTCTGCTGCTAGTTTGGACCAATGCACAGCCAGTTCGCACCACTTAGCAGCCAGTTCGCACCACTCCGCAGCCAGTTGGCACCACTCCGCAGCCCGGTCGCACCTCTCCACAACCAGGTCGCAACACTCTACAACTAGTTCGCACCATTCCGCGACCAGTTCAAACTACTGCACAACCACTTCGCACCACTCCGCAACCTGTTCGCACCACTCCGCAACCAGTTCGCACCACTCCGCAACCAGTTTGCACCACTCCGCAGCCAGTTCGCACAACTCCACAACCCATTGGCACCACTCGGCAACGAGTTATAACCAGTCCGCAGCCAGTTCACACCACTGCGCAACCAATTGGCACCACTTTGCAACCAGTTCGTTCCACTCCGAAACCAGTTCGCACCACTACGCAATCTGTTTGCACCACTCTGCAACCAGTTCGCACCACTCTGCAACCAGTTCGCACAACTTCCCAACCAGTTCGCACCACTCCGCAAAGAGTTCGCACTAATCCGCAAAAAGTTCGCATCGGCTGAAGCCAGTTCGCATCAGCCGAAGCTAGTTCGCACCACTACCCAGCCAAATCCCACCACTCCGCAACAAGTTTGCACCACTCCGCAACCAGTTCGCACCACTCCGCAACCAGTTCACACCACTCGGCAACCCGTTCGCACCGCTCCGCAACCTGTTCGCACCACTCCGCAACCAGTTCCTACAACTTTGCAACTTATTCGCACCACTCCGCAACCAGCTGCCACCAGTTTGGAACCAGACCGCACCACTCCGCAACCAGTTCGCACCACTCGGCAACCAGTTCGCACCACTCCGCACCCAGCTCGCACCACTCCGCAACCAGTTCGCACCACTCCGCAACCAGTTCGCACCACTCCACAACCAGTTCGCACCACTCCCCAACCAGTTCACACCACTCCCAAACCAGTTCGCACCACCCCGCAACCAGTTCGCACCCCTCCACAACCAGTTTGCACCGCTCCGCAACCAGTTCGCACCACTCCGCAGCCAGTGTGCACCACTCCGCAACCACTTCGCACCCCTCCACAACTAGTTCGCACTACTCTGTAACCAGTTCGCACCACTCCGCAACCGGTTCGCACCACTCCGCACCCAGCTCGCACCACTCCGCACCCAGCTCGCACCACTCCGCACCCAGCTCGCACCACTCCGCACCCAGCTCGCACCACTCCGCACCCAGCTCGCACCACTCCGCACCCAGCTCGCACCACTCCGCACCCAGCTCGCACCACTCCGCACCCAGCTCGCACCACTCCGCACCCAGCTCGCACCACTCCGCACCCAGCTCGCACCACTCCGCACCCAGCTCGCACCACTCCGCACCCAGCTCGCACCACTCCGCACCCAGCTCGCACCACTCCGCACCCAGCTCGCACCACTCCGCACCCAGCTCGCACCACTCCGCACCCAGCTCGCACCACTCCGCACCCAGCTCGCACCACTCCGCACCCAGCTCGCACCACTCCGCACCCAGCTCGCACCACTCCGCACCCAGCTCGCACCACTCCGCACCCAGCTCGCACCACTCCGCACCCAGCTCGCACCACTCCGCACCCAGCTCGCACCACTCCGCACCCAGCTCGCACCACTCCGCACCCAGCTCGCACCACTCCGCACCCAGCTCGCACCACTCCGCACCCAGCTCGCACCACTCCGCACCCAGCTCGCACCACTCCGCACCCAGCTCGCACCACTCCGCACCCAGCTCGCACCACTCCGCACCCAGCTCGCACCACTCCGCACCCAGCTCGCACCACTCCGCACCCAGCTCGCACCACTCCGCACCCAGCTCGCACCACTCCGCACCCAGCTCGCACCACTCCGCACCCAGCTCGCACCACTCCGCACCCAGCTCGCACCACTCCGCACCCAGCTCGCACCACTCCGCACCCAGCTCGCACCACTCCGCACCCAGCTCGCACCACTCCGCACCCAGCTCGCACCACTCCGCACCCAGCTCGCACCACTCCGCACCCAGCTCGCACCACTCCGCACCCAGCTCGCACCACTCCGCACCCAGCTCGCACCACTCCGCACCCAGCTCGCACCACTCCGCACCCAGCTCGCACCACTCCGCACCCAGCTCGCACCACTCCGCACCCAGCTCGCACCACTCCGCACCCAGCTCGCACCACTCCGCACCCAGCTCGCACCACTCCGCACCCAGCTCGCACCACTCCGCACCCAGCTCGCACCACTCCGCACCCAGCTCGCACCACTCCGCACCCAGCTCGCACCACTCCGCACCCAGCTCGCACCACTCCGCACCCAGCTCGCACCACTCCGCACCCAGCTCGCACCACTCCGCACCCAGCTCGCACCACTCCGCACCCAGCTCGCACCACTCCGCACCCAGCTCGCACCACTCCGCACCCAGCTCGCACCACTCCGCACCCAGCTCGCACCACTCCGCACCCAGCTCGCACCACTCCGCAACCAGTTCGCCCCACTCCGCAACCGATTCAAACCACTCCGCAACCAGTTTACACCACTCCGCAACCTGTTCGCACCACTCTGCAACCGGTTTGCACCACTCCGCAACCAGTTTGCACAACTCTGCAACCAATTCGCACCCCTCCGCAACCGGTTCGCACCACTCCGCAACCAGTTCGCGCCACTCCTCAACCAGTTCGCACCACTCCACAACCAGTTCGCACCACTCCGAAACCAGTTCGAACCACTCCGCAACCAGTACGCACCACTCCGCAACCAGGTTGCACCACTCCCCAACCAGTTCGCACCACTCCGAAACAGGTTCGCACCACACCGTAAGCAGTTCGCACCACTCCGCAACCAATTCACACCACTCTGCACCCAGTTTGCACCACTCTGCAACCACTTCGCACCAGTCCGCAACCAGCTTGCACCACTCCGAAACCAGTTCGCACCACTCCGCACCCAGTTCGCACCACTCTGCAACCAGTTCACACCAGTCTGAAACCAGTTCGCACCACTCTGCAACCAGTTTGCACCGCTCCGCAACCAGTTAGCACCACTCCGCAACCGGTTCCCACCACTCCGCAACCAGTTCGCACCACTCAGCGCCCTCGCACCACTCCGCAACCAGTTCACACCACTCTGAAACCAGTTCGCACCACTCTGCAACCAGTTTGCACCGCTCCGCAACCAGTTAGCACCACTCCGCAACCGGTTCCCACCACTCCGCAACCAGTTCGCACCCCTCAGCGCCCTCGCACCACTCCGCAACCAGTTCACACCACTCTGAAACCAGTTCGCACCACTCTGCAACCAGTTTGCACCGCTCCGCAACCAGTTAGCACCACTCCGCAACCGGTTCCCACCACTCCGCAACCAGTTCGCACCCCTCAGCGCCCTCGCACCACTCCGCAACCAGTTCACACCACTCTGAAACCAGTTCGCACCACTCTGCAACCAGTTTGCACCGCTCCGCAACCAGTTAGCACCACTCCGCAACCGGTTCCCACCACTCCGCAACCAGTTCGCACCCCTCAGCGCCCTCGCACCACTCCGCAACCAGTTCACACCACTCTGAAACCAGTTCGCACCACTCTGCAACCAGTTTGCACCGCTCCGCAACCAGTTAGCACCACTCCGCAACCGGTTCCCACCACTCCGCAACCAGTTCGCACCCCTCAGCGCCCTCGCACCACTCCGCAACCAGTTCACACCACTCTGAAACCAGTTCGCACCACTCTGCAACCAGTTTGCACCGCTCCGCAACCAGTTAGCACCACTCCGCAACCGGTTCCCACCACTCCGCAACCAGTTCGCACCCCTCAGCGCCCTCGCACCACTCCGCAACCAGTTCACACCACTCTGAAACCAGTTCGCACCACTCTGCAACCAGTTTGCACCGCTCCGCAACCAGTTAGCACCACTCCGCAACCGGTTCCCACCACTCCGCAACCAGTTCGCACCCCTCAGCGCCCTCGCACCACTCCGCAACCAGTTCACACCACTCTGAAACCAGTTCGCACCACTCTGCAACCAGTTTGCACCGCTCCGCAACCAGTTAGCACCACTCCGCAACCGGTTCCCACCACTCCGCAACCAGTTCGCACCCCTCAGCGCCCTCGCACCACTCCGCAACCAGTTCACACCACTCTGAAACCAGTTCGCACCACTCTGCAACCAGTTTGCACCGCTCCGCAACCAGTTAGCACCACTCCGCAACCGGTTCCCACCACTCCGCAACCAGTTCGCACCCCTCAGCGCCCTCGCACCACTCCGCAACCAGTTCACACCACTCTGAAACCAGTTCGCACCACTCTGCAACCAGTTTGCACCGCTCCGCAACCAGTTAGCACCACTCCGCAACCGGTTCCCACCACTCCGCAACCAGTTCGCACCCCTCAGCGCCCTCGCACCACTCCGCAACCAGTTCACACCACTCTGAAACCAGTTCGCACCACTCTGCAACCAGTTTGCACCGCTCCGCAACCAGTTAGCACCACTCCGCAACCGGTTCCCACCACTCCGCAACCAGTTCGCACCCCTCAGCGCCCTCGCACCACTCCGCAACCAGTTCACACCACTCTGAAACCAGTTCGCACCACTCTGCAACCAGTTTGCACCGCTCCGCAACCAGTTAGCACCACTCCGCAACCGGTTCCCACCACTCCGCAACCAGTTCGCACCCCTCAGCGCCCTCGCACCACTCCGCAACCAGTTCACACCACTCTGAAACCAGTTCGCACCACTCTGCAACCAGTTTGCACCGCTCCGCAACCAGTTAGCACCACTCCGCAACCGGTTCCCACCACTCCGCAACCAGTTCGCACCCCTCAGCGCCCTCGCACCACTCCGCAACCAGTTCACACCACTCTGAAACCAGTTCGCACCACTCTGCAACCAGTTTGCACCGCTCCGCAACCAGTTAGCACCACTCCGCAACCGGTTCCCACCACTCCGCAACCAGTTCGCACCCCTCAGCGCCCTCGCACCACTCCGCAACCAGTTCACACCACTCTGAAACCAGTTCGCACCACTCTGCAACCAGTTTGCACCGCTCCGCAACCAGTTAGCACCACTCCGCAACCGGTTCCCACCACTCCGCAACCAGTTCGCACCCCTCAGCGCCCTCGCACCACTCCGCAACCAGTTCACACCACTCTGAAACCAGTTCGCACCACTCTGCAACCAGTTTGCACCGCTCCGCAACCAGTTAGCACCACTCCGCAACCGGTTCCCACCACTCCGCAACCAGTTCGCACCCCTCAGCGCCCTCGCACCACTCCGCAACCAGTTCACACCACTCTGAAACCAGTTCGCACCACTCTGCAACCAGTTTGCACCGCTCCGCAACCAGTTAGCACCACTCCGCAACCGGTTCCCACCACTCCGCAACCAGTTCGCACCCCTCAGCGCCCTCGCACCACTCCGCAACCAGTTCACACCACTCTGAAACCAGTTCGCACCACTCTGCAACCAGTTTGCACCGCTCCGCAACCAGTTAGCACCACTCCGCAACCGGTTCCCACCACTCCGCAACCAGTTCGCACCCCTCAGCGCCCTCGCACCACTCCGCAACCAGTTCACACCACTCTGAAACCAGTTCGCACCACTCTGCAACCAGTTTGCACCGCTCCGCAACCAGTTAGCACCACTCCGCAACCGGTTCCCACCACTCCGCAACCAGTTCGCACCCCTCAGCGCCCTCGCACCACTCCGCAACCAGTTCACACCACTCTGAAACCAGTTCGCACCACTCTGCAACCAGTTTGCACCGCTCCGCAACCAGTTAGCACCACTCCGCAACCGGTTCCCACCACTCCGCAACCAGTTCGCACCCCTCAGCGCCCTCGCACCACTCCGCAACCAGTTCACACCACTCTGAAACCAGTTCGCACCACTCTGCAACCAGTTTGCACCGCTCCGCAACCAGTTAGCACCACTCCGCAACCGGTTCCCACCACTCCGCAACCAGTTCGCACCCCTCAGCGCCCTCGCACCACTCCGCAACCAGTTCACACCACTCTGAAACCAGTTCGCACCACTCTGCAACCAGTTTGCACCGCTCCGCAACCAGTTAGCACCACTCCGCAACCGGTTCCCACCACTCCGCAACCAGTTCGCACCCCTCAGCGCCCTCGCACCACTCCGCAACCAGTTCACACCACTCTGAAACCAGTTCGCACCACTCTGCAACCAGTTTGCACCGCTCCGCAACCAGTTAGCACCACTCCGCAACCGGTTCCCACCACTCCGCAACCAGTTCGCACCCCTCAGCGCCCTCGCACCACTCCGCAACCAGTTCACACCACTCTGAAACCAGTTCGCACCACTCTGCAACCAGTTTGCACCGCTCCGCAACCAGTTAGCACCACTCCGCAACCGGTTCCCACCACTCCGCAACCAGTTCGCACCCCTCAGCGCCCTCGCACCACTCCGCAACCAGTTCACACCACTCTGAAACCAGTTCGCACCACTCTGCAACCAGTTTGCACCGCTCCGCAACCAGTTAGCACCACTCCGCAACCGGTTCCCACCACTCCGCAACCAGTTCGCACCCCTCAGCGCCCTCGCACCACTCCGCAACCAGTTCACACCACTCTGAAACCAGTTCGCACCACTCTGCAACCAGTTTGCACCGCTCCGCAACCAGTTAGCACCACTCCGCAACCGGTTCCCACCACTCCGCAACCAGTTCGCACCCCTCAGCGCCCTCGCACCACTCCGCAACCAGTTCACACCACTCTGAAACCAGTTCGCACCACTCTGCAACCAGTTTGCACCGCTCCGCAACCAGTTAGCACCACTCCGCAACCGGTTCCCACCACTCCGCAACCAGTTCGCACCCCTCAGCGCCCTCGCACCACTCCGCAACCAGTTCACACCACTCTGAAACCAGTTCGCACCACTCTGCAACCAGTTTGCACCGCTCCGCAACCAGTTAGCACCACTCCGCAACCGGTTCCCACCACTCCGCAACCAGTTCGCACCACTCGGCAACCAGTTCGCACCACTCCGCAACCAGTCCGCACCACTCCGCAACCAGTTCGCACCACTCCGCATCTTGTTCACACCACTCCGCAACCAGTGCCCACCACTCCGCAACCAGCTCGCACCACTCCTCAACCGGTTCGCACCACTCAACAACCGTTTTGCACCACTTCGCAACCACTTTAAACCACTCCTCAACCAGTTCCCACCACTCTTCAACCAGTTTGCACCCCTCCGCAACCAGTTCGCACCACTCCGCAAGCAGCTCGCACCACTCCGCAACCAGTTTGCACCACTCCGCAACCAGTTCGCACCACTCCGCAACCAGTTTGCACCACTCCCTAACCAGTTCGCACCACTTCGCAACCAGTTTGCACGACTCTTCGACCTGTTCGCACCACTCCGCAACCAGTTCGCACCACTCGGCAACCAGTTCGCACCACTCCGCAACCAGTTCGTACCACTCCGCAACCAGTTCGCATCACTTTGAAACCAGTTCACACCACTCCGCAACCAGTTCGCACCACTCCGTAACCAGTTCGCACCACTCCGCAACCAGTTCGTACCACTCCGCAACCAGTTCGCATCACTTTGAAACCAGTTCACACCACTCCGCAACCAGTTCGCACCACTCCGTAACCAGTTCGCACCACTCCGCAACCAGTTCGTACCACTCCGCAACCAGTTCGCATCACTTTGAAACCAGTTCACACCACTCCGCAACCAGTTCGCACCACTCCGTAACCAGTTCGCACCACTCCGCAACCAGTTCGTACCACTCCGCAACCAGTTCGCATCACTTTGAAACCAGTTCACACCACTCCGCAACCAGTTCGCACCACTCCGTAACCAGTTCGCACCACTCCGCAACCAGTTCGTACCACTCCGCAACCAGTTCGCATCACTTTGAAACCAGTTCACACCACTCCGCAACCAGTTCGCACCACTCCGTAACCAGTTCGCACCACTCCGCAACCAGTTCGTACCACTCCGCAACCAGTTCGCATCACTTTGAAACCAGTTCACACCACTCCGCAACCAGTTCGCACCACTCCGTAACCAGTTCGCACCACTCCGCAACCAGTTCGTACCACTCCGCAACCAGTTCGCATCACTTTGAAACCAGTTCACACCACTCCGCAACCAGTTCGCACCACTCCGTAACCAGTTCGCACCACTCCGCAACCAGTTCGTACCACTCCGCAACCAGTTCGCATCACTTTGAAACCAGTTCACACCACTCCGCAACCAGTTCGCACCACTCCGTAACCAGTTCGCACCACTCCGCAACCAGTTCGTACCACTCCGCAACCAGTTCGCATCACTTTGAAACCAGTTCACACCACTCCGCAACCAGTTCGCACCACTCCGTAACCAGTTCGCACCACTCCGCAACCAGTTCGTACCACTCCGCAACCAGTTCGCATCACTTTGAAACCAGTTCACACCACTCCGCAACCAGTTCGCACCACTCCGTAACCAGTTCGCACCACTCCGCAACCAGTTCGTACCACTCCGCAACCAGTTCGCATCACTTTGAAACCAGTTCACACCACTCCGCAACCAGTTCGCACCACTCCGTAACCAGTTCGCACCACTCCGCAACCAGTTCGTACCACTCCGCAACCAGTTCGCATCACTTTGAAACCAGTTCACACCACTCCGCAACCAGTTCGCACCACTCCGTAACCAGTTCGCACCACTCCGCAACCAGTTCGTACCACTCCGCAACCAGTTCGCATCACTTTGAAACCAGTTCACACCACTCCGCAACCAGTTCGCACCACTCCGTAACCAGTTCGCACCACTCCGCAACCAGTTCGTACCACTCCGCAACCAGTTCGCATCACTTTGAAACCAGTTCACACCACTCCGCAACCAGTTCGCACCACTCCGTAACCAGTTCGCACCACTCCGCAACCAGTTCGTACCACTCCGCAACCAGTTCGCATCACTTTGAAACCAGTTCACACCACTCCGCAACCAGTTCGCACCACTCCGCAACCAGTTCGCACCACTCCGCAACCAGCTCGCAGCACTCCTCAACCAGTTCGCACCACACTGCAACCCCTTCGCACCACTCCGCAACCACATTGCACCACTCCTCAACCAGTTTGCACCACTCCTGAACCAGTTCGCACCACTCCGCAGCCAGTTTGCACCGCTCCGCAACCAGTCCACACCACTCCACAAACAGTTCGCACCACTCCGCAACCAGTTCGCACCACTTCACAACCAGTTCCCACCATTCCGCAACCGGTGCGCACCACTCCCCAACCAGTTCGCACCACTCCGCAACCAGTCTGCACCACTCCGCAACCAATTCGCACCACTCCTCAACCAGTTCGCCCCGCTCCGCAACCAGTTGGCACCACTCCGCAACCAGTTCGCACCACTCCGCAACCAGTTCGCACCACTCCGCAACCAGTTCGCACCACTCTGCAACCAATTCGCACCAGTCTGCAACCAGTTCCCACCACTCTGCAACCAGATCGCACAACTCTGCAACCAGTTTGCACCACTCCGCAACAAGTTCGCACCACTCTGCAAACAATTCCCAACACTCCACAACCAGTTTGCACCACTCCGCAACCAGTACACACCACTCCGCAACCAGTTCGCACCACTCCGCTACCAGTTCGCACCACTTTGCAACCAGTTTGCACCACTCCGCAACTGCTTCGCACCACTCCGCAACCAGTTCGCTTCACTCCGCAACCAGTTCACACCACTCTGCAGCTAGTTCGCACCACTGCACAACCAATTCCTCCACCTTGCAACCAGTTCGCACCACTCCGCACCCTGTTCGCACCACCCCGCACCCAGTTCGCACCACTCCGCACCCAGTTCGCACCTCTCCGCAACCAGTTCGCACTACGCCGCAACCACTTCGCACCACTCCTCAACCAGTACGCACCACTCCTCAACCAGTGTGCACCACTCCGCAGCCAGTTCGCACCACTCCGCAGCCAGTCCGCATCAATCCGCAACCAGTTCGCACCACTCCACAACCAGTGCGCACTACTCCGCAACCAGTTTTCACCACTCCGCAACCTGTTCGCACCACTCCGCAACCAGTTCCCACCGCTCCACAACCAGTTCGCACCACTCCGCACCCTGTTCGCACCACCCCGCACCCAGTTCGCACCACTCCGCACCCAGTTCGCACCTCTCCGCAACCAGTTCGCACTACGCCGCAACCACTTCGCACCACTCCTCAACCAGTACGCACCACTCCTCAACCAGTGTGCACCACTCCGCAGCCAGTTCGCACCACTCCGCAGCCAGTCCGCATCAATCCGCAACCAGTTCGCACCACTCCACAACCAGTGCGCACTACTCCGCAACCAGTTTTCACCACTCCGCAACCTGTTCGCACCACTCCGCAACCAGTTCCCACCGCTCCACAACCAGTTCGCACCACTCCGCACCCTGTTCGCACCACCCCGCACCCAGTTCGCACCACTCCGCACCCAGTTCGCACCTCTCCGCAACCAGTTCGCACTACGCCGCAACCACTTCGCACCACTCCTCAACCAGTACGCACCACTCCTCAACCAGTGTGCACCACTCCGCAGCCAGTTCGCACCACTCCGCAGCCAGTCCGCATCAATCCGCAACCAGTTCGCACCACTCCACAACCAGTGCGCACTACTCCGCAACCAGTTTTCACCACTCCGCAACCTGTTCGCACCACTCCGCAACCAGTTCCCACCGCTCCACAACCAGTTCGCACCACTCCGCACCCTGTTCGCACCACCCCGCACCCAGTTCGCACCACTCCGCACCCAGTTCGCACCTCTCCGCAACCAGTTCGCACTACGCCGCAACCACTTCGCACCACTCCTCAACCAGTACGCACCACTCCTCAACCAGTGTGCACCACTCCGCAGCCAGTTCGCACCACTCCGCAGCCAGTCCGCATCAATCCGCAACCAGTTCGCACCACTCCACAACCAGTGCGCACTACTCCGCAACCAGTTTTCACCACTCCGCAACCTGTTCGCACCACTCCGCAACCAGTTCCCACCGCTCCACAACCAGTTCGCACCACTCCGCACCCTGTTCGCACCACCCCGCACCCAGTTCGCACCACTCCGCACCCAGTTCGCACCTCTCCGCAACCAGTTCGCACTACGCCGCAACCACTTCGCACCACTCCTCAACCAGTACGCACCACTCCTCAACCAGTGTGCACCACTCCGCAGCCAGTTCGCACCACTCCGCAGCCAGTCCGCATCAATCCGCAACCAGTTCGCACCACTCCACAACCAGTGCGCACTACTCCGCAACCAGTTTTCACCACTCCGCAACCTGTTCGCACCACTCCGCAACCAGTTCCCACCGCTCCACAACCAGTTCGCACCACTCCGCACCCTGTTCGCACCACCCCGCACCCAGTTCGCACCACTCCGCACCCAGTTCGCACCTCTCCGCAACCAGTTCGCACTACGCCGCAACCACTTCGCACCACTCCTCAACCAGTACGCACCACTCCTCAACCAGTGTGCACCACTCCGCAGCCAGTTCGCACCACTCCGCAGCCAGTCCGCATCAATCCGCAACCAGTTCGCACCACTCCACAACCAGTGCGCACTACTCCGCAACCAGTTTTCACCACTCCGCAACCTGTTCGCACCACTCCGCAACCAGTTCCCACCGCTCCACAACCAGTTCGCACCACTCCGCACCCTGTTCGCACCACCCCGCACCCAGTTCGCACCACTCCGCACCCAGTTCGCACCTCTCCGCAACCAGTTCGCACTACGCCGCAACCACTTCGCACCACTCCTCAACCAGTACGCACCACTCCTCAACCAGTGTGCACCACTCCGCAGCCAGTTCGCACCACTCCGCAGCCAGTCCGCATCAATCCGCAACCAGTTCGCACCACTCCACAACCAGTGCGCACTACTCCGCAACCAGTTTTCACCACTCCGCAACCTGTTCGCACCACTCCGCAACCAGTTCCCACCGCTCCACAACCAGTTCGCACCACTCCGCACCCTGTTCGCACCACCCCGCACCCAGTTCGCACCACTCCGCACCCAGTTCGCACCTCTCCGCAACCAGTTCGCACTACGCCGCAACCACTTCGCACCACTCCTCAACCAGTACGCACCACTCCTCAACCAGTGTGCACCACTCCGCAGCCAGTTCGCACCACTCCGCAGCCAGTCCGCATCAATCCGCAACCAGTTCGCACCACTCCACAACCAGTGCGCACTACTCCGCAACCAGTTTTCACCACTCCGCAACCTGTTCGCACCACTCCGCAACCAGTTCCCACCGCTCCACAACCAGTTCGCACCACTCCGCACCCTGTTCGCACCACCCCGCACCCAGTTCGCACCACTCCGCACCCAGTTCGCACCTCTCCGCAACCAGTTCGCACTACGCCGCAACCACTTCGCACCACTCCTCAACCAGTACGCACCACTCCTCAACCAGTGTGCACCACTCCGCAGCCAGTTCGCACCACTCCGCAGCCAGTCCGCATCAATCCGCAACCAGTTCGCACCACTCCACAACCAGTGCGCACTACTCCGCAACCAGTTTTCACCACTCCGCAACCTGTTCGCACCACTCCGCAACCAGTTCCCACCGCTCCACAACCAGTTCGCACCACTCCGCACCCTGTTCGCACCACCCCGCACCCAGTTCGCACCACTCCGCACCCAGTTCGCACCTCTCCGCAACCAGTTCGCACTACGCCGCAACCACTTCGCACCACTCCTCAACCAGTACGCACCACTCCTCAACCAGTGTGCACCACTCCGCAGCCAGTTCGCACCACTCCGCAGCCAGTCCGCATCAATCCGCAACCAGTTCGCACCACTCCACAACCAGTGCGCACTACTCCGCAACCAGTTTTCACCACTCCGCAACCTGTTCGCACCACTCCGCAACCAGTTCCCACCGCTCCACAACCAGTTCGCACCACTCCGCACCCTGTTCGCACCACCCCGCACCCAGTTCGCACCACTCCGCACCCAGTTCGCACCTCTCCGCAACCAGTTCGCACTACGCCGCAACCACTTCGCACCACTCCTCAACCAGTACGCACCACTCCTCAACCAGTGTGCACCACTCCGCAGCCAGTTCGCACCACTCCGCAGCCAGTCCGCATCAATCCGCAACCAGTTCGCACCACTCCACAACCAGTGCGCACTACTCCGCAACCAGTTTTCACCACTCCGCAACCTGTTCGCACCACTCCGCAACCAGTTCCCACCGCTCCACAACCAGTTCGCACCACTCCGCACCCTGTTCGCACCACCCCGCACCCAGTTCGCACCACTCCGCACCCAGTTCGCACCTCTCCGCAACCAGTTCGCACTACGCCGCAACCACTTCGCACCACTCCTCAACCAGTACGCACCACTCCTCAACCAGTGTGCACCACTCCGCAGCCAGTTCGCACCACTCCGCAGCCAGTCCGCATCAATCCGCAACCAGTTCGCACCACTCCACAACCAGTGCGCACTACTCCGCAACCAGTTTTCACCACTCCGCAACCTGTTCGCACCACTCCGCAACCAGTTCCCACCGCTCCACAACCAGTTCGCACCACTCCGCACCCTGTTCGCACCACCCCGCACCCAGTTCGCACCACTCCGCACCCAGTTCGCACCTCTCCGCAACCAGTTCGCACTACGCCGCAACCACTTCGCACCACTCCTCAACCAGTACGCACCACTCCTCAACCAGTGTGCACCACTCCGCAGCCAGTTCGCACCACTCCGCAGCCAGTCCGCATCAATCCGCAACCAGTTCGCACCACTCCACAACCAGTGCGCACTACTCCGCAACCAGTTTTCACCACTCCGCAACCTGTTCGCACCACTCCGCAACCAGTTCCCACCGCTCCACAACCAGTTCGCACCACTCCGCACCCTGTTCGCACCACCCCGCACCCAGTTCGCACCACTCCGCACCCAGTTCGCACCTCTCCGCAACCAGTTCGCACTACGCCGCAACCACTTCGCACCACTCCTCAACCAGTACGCACCACTCCTCAACCAGTGTGCACCACTCCGCAGCCAGTTCGCACCACTCCGCAGCCAGTCCGCATCAATCCGCAACCAGTTCGCACCACTCCACAACCAGTGCGCACTACTCCGCAACCAGTTTTCACCACTCCGCAACCTGTTCGCACCACTCCGCAACCAGTTCCCACCGCTCCACAACCAGTTCGCACCACTCCGCACCCTGTTCGCACCACCCCGCACCCAGTTCGCACCACTCCGCAACCAGTTTGCACCACTCCGCAACCTGTTTGCACCACTTCGCAACCAGTTTGCACCACTCCTCAACCAGCTCCCACAACTCCGCAACCCTTTCGCACCACTTTGCAACCACTTCGCACCACTCCGCAACCAGTTTGCACCACTCCGCAACCAGTTCGTACCACTCCTCAGCCAGTTCGCACCACTCCGCAACCCTTTCGCAGCACTCCGCAACCACTTGGCACTGCTTCTCAACCAGTTCGCACCACTCCTGAACCTAGTTTGCACCACTCCGCAAACAGTTCGCACCACTCCGCAACCAATTCGCACCACCCTGCAGCCAGTTCGCACCACTCCGCAACCAGTTCGCACCACTTTGCAACCAGTTCCCACCACTCCACAACCAGATCCCACCACTCTCCAACGAGTTCGCACCACTCTGCAACCAAGTGGCACCACTCCGCAACCAGTTCGCACCACTCCGCAACCAGTTCTCACCACTCGGCAACCAGTTTGCACCACTCCGCAACCAGTTCGCACCACTCCACAACAAGTTCACCCCACTCCGCAACCAGTTTGCATCACTCCGCAACCAGTTCGCACCACTCCGCGACCAGTTCACACCACTCCGCAACCAGCTCACACCACTCCTCAACCATTTCGCACCACTCTGCAACCCTTTCGCACCACTCCGCAACCACTTCGCACCACTCCTCAACCAGTTCGCACCACTGCGCCACCAGTTCGCACCACTCCGCAACCAGCTCGCACCACTCCTCAACCAGTTCGCACCAATCCGCAACCCTTTCACACCACTCCGCAACCACTTCGCACCACTCCTCAACCAGTTCGCACCAAATCTCAACCAGTTCGCACCACTCCGCAGCCAGTTAGCACCACTCCGCAACCAGTTCACACCACTCCGCAACCAGTTGGCACCACTCCGCAACCAGTTTGCACCACTTCACAACCAGTTCCCACCATTCTGCAACCGGTCCGCACCACTCCGAAACCAGATCGCACCACTCAGCAACCATTTTGCACCACTCCGCAACCAGTTCGCACAACTCCGCAACCAGTTCGCACCACTCCGCTACCAGTTCGCACCACTCCACAACCAGTT
>SZWC01000190.1:210211-225059 GCA_023375785.1 Penium margaritaceum
TCAGTTCGCACCACTCCGCAACCAGTTCGCACCACTCCGCAACCAGTTCGCACCACTCCGCAACCAGTTCGCACCACTCCGCAACCAGTTCGCAACACTCTGCAACCAGTTTGCACCACTCTGCAACCAGTTAGCACCACTCCGCAGCCAGGCGCACCACTCTGAGACCTGTTCTCACAACTCCTGCAACTTGTTCGCACCACTCCGCAACCAGTTTGCACCACTTCACAACCAGGTTGCACCACTCTGCAACCAGTTTGCACCACTCCGCAACCACTTTGCACGAATACGCAACCAGTTTGCACAACTCCGCACAGTTTGCACTACTCTGCAACCACTTTGATCCACTCGGCAACCAGTTCGCACCACTCCGCAACCAGTTTGCACCAGTCCGCAACCAGTTTGCACCACTCTGCAACCAGTTCGCACCACTCCGCAACCAACTCCACCACTCCGCAACCAGCTCGCACCACTCCTCAACCGGTTCCCACCACTTAGCAACCGTTTTGCACCACTTCGCAACCACTTCGCACCACTCCTCAAGCAGTTCGCACCACTCCTCAACCAGTTCGCACCACTCCGCCACCAGTTTGCACTACTCCTCAACCAGTTCACACCACTCCCCAACAAGTTAGCACCACTCCAAAACCAGTTCGCACCTTCCACAACCAGTTCGCACCACTCCGCAACCAGTTCACACGACTCCGGAACCAGTTCCCACCACTCCGCAACCAGCTCGCACCACTCCTCAACCGGTTCGCACCACTCAGCAACCCTGTCGCACCACTCCGCAACCACTTCGCACCACTCCTCAACGAGTTTGCACCACTCCTCAACCAGTTCGCACCACTCCACAACCAGTTCGCACCACTCCGCAACCAGTTCGCACCACACCGCAACCAGTTCGCACCACTCTGCAACCAGTTCCGACCACTCCGCAACCAGTTCACACCACTCCGCAACCTGTTCGCACCACTCCGCAACCAGTGCGCACCACTCCGCACCCAGCTTGTACCACTCCGCAACCAGTTCGCACATCTCCGTAACCAGTTCGCACCACTTTGCAACCAGTTCCCACCACTCCTCAACCAGTTCGCACCACGCCGCAACCAGTTCGCACCACTCCGCAAGCAGTTGGGACCACTCCGCAACCAATTCGCACCACTCTGCAACAAGTTCGCACCACTCCGCAACCAGTTCGCACGACTCCGCAACCAGTTCGTACCACTCCGCAACCAGTTCGCACCACTGCGCAACCAGTTCGCACCACTCCGCAACCGGTTCACACCACTCCGCAACCAGTTCGCACCAGTCCGCAACCAGTTCGCACCACTCCGCACCCAGTTCACACCATTCCTCAACCAGTTCGCACCACTCTGCAACCAGTTCGCACCACTTCGCAACCAGTTCGCACCACTCCTCAACCAGTTCGCACCACGCCGCAACCAGTTCGCACCACTCCGCAAGCAGTTGGGACCACTCCGCAACCAATTCGCACCACTCTGCAACAAGTTCGCACCACTCCGCAACCAGTTCGCACGACTCCGCAACCAGTTCGTACCACTCCGCAACCAGTTCGCACCACTGCGCAACCAGTTCGCACCACTCCGCAACCGGTTCACACCACTCCGCAACCAGTTCGCACCAGTCCGCAACCAGTTCGCACCACTCCGCACCCAGTTCACACCATTCCTCAACCAGTTCGCACCACTCTGCAACCAGTTCGCACCACTTCGCAACCAGTTCGCACCACTCCTCAACCAGTTCGCACCACGCCGCAACCAGTTCGCACCACTCCGCAAGCAGTTGGGACCACTCCGCAACCAATTCGCACCACTCTGCAACAAGTTCGCACCACTCCGCAACCAGTTCGCACGACTCCGCAACCAGTTCGTACCACTCCGCAACCAGTTCGCACCACTGCGCAACCAGTTCGCACCACTCCGCAACCGGTTCACACCACTCCGCAACCAGTTCGCACCAGTCCGCAACCAGTTCGCACCACTCCGCACCCAGTTCACACCATTCCTCAACCAGTTCGCACCACTCTGCAACCAGTTCGCACCACTTCGCAACCAGTTCGCACCACTCCTCAACCAGTTCGCACCACGCCGCAACCAGTTCGCACCACTCCGCAAGCAGTTGGGACCACTCCGCAACCAATTCGCACCACTCTGCAACAAGTTCGCACCACTCCGCAACCAGTTCGCACCTCTCCGCAACCGGTTTACACCACTTCGCAACCAGTTCCCACCACTCCTCAACCAGTTCGCACCACGCCGCAACCAGTTCGCACCACTCCGCAACCAGTTCGCGCCACTCCGCAACCAGTTCGCGCCACTCCGCAACCAGTTTGCAGCAGTCCACAACCAGTTCGCACCACTCGTAAACCAGTTCGTACCACTCCTCAGCCAGTTCGCACCACTCCGCAACCCATTCGCAGCACGGCAACCACTTCGCACCACTCCTCAACCGGTTCGCACCACTCCTCAACCAGTTTGCACCAATTCGGAACCAGTTCACACCACTCCGCAACCAGTTTGCACCACCCCGCAGCCAGTTCGCTCCACTTCGCAACCAGTTTGCACGACTTCGCAACCAGTTCCCACCACTCTGCAACCACTTCGCACCACTGTGCAACCAGTTCGCACCACTCCGCAACCAGTTCGCACCACTGTGCAACTAGTTCGTACCACTCCGCAACCAGTTCGCACCACTATGCAACCAGTTCGCACCACTCCGCAATCAGTTCGCACCACTCCACAACCAGTCTGCACCACTCCTCAACCAGTTCGCACCACTCTCCAACCAGTTGGCACCACTCTACAACCGGTTCGCACCACTCTGCAACCAGTTTGCATCACTCGGCAACCAGTTCGCACCACTCCCCAACCAGTTCGCAACACTCTGCAACCAGTTTCCACCACTCTGCAACCAGTTAGGACCACTCTGCAGCCAGTTCGCACCACTCCGGGACCTGTTCTCACAACTCCTGCAACTTGTTCGCACCACTCCGCAACCAGTTTGCACCACTTCGCAACCAGGTTGCACCACTCCGCAACCAGTTTGCACCACTCCGCAACCACTTCGCACCAATACGCAACCAGTTTGCACAACTCCGCAACCAGTTGGCACCACTCCGCAACCACTTTGCTCCACTCCGCAACCAGTTCGCACCACTCTGCACCCAGTGCGCACCACTCCGCAACCAGTTCGCACCACTGCGCAACCAGTTTGCACCACTCCGCAACGAGTTTGCACCACTCCGCAGCCAGTTTGTACCACTCCGCAGCCAGTTCGCACAACTCTGCAACCAGTTCGCACCACTCCGCAACCGGTTCGCACCACTCTGCAACCAGTTCGCATCACTCCGCAACCAGTTCGTACCACTCCGCAACTAGTTCGCACCACTCCGCAACCAGTTCGTACCACTCCGCAACTAGTTCGCACCACTCCGCAACCAGTTCGTACCACTCCGCAACTAGTTCGCACCACTCCGCAACCAGTTCGTACCACTCCGCAACTAGTTCGCACCACTCCGCAACCAGTTCGTACCACTCCGCAACTAGTTCGCACCACTCCGCAACCAGTTCGTACCACTCCGCAACTAGTTCGCACCACTCCGCAACCAGTTCGTACCACTCCGCAACTAGTTCGCACCACTCCGCAACCAGTTCGTACCACTCCGCAACTAGTTCGCACCACTCCGCAACCAGTTCGTACCACTCCGCAACTAGTTCGCACCACTCCGCAACCAGTTCGTACCACTCCGCAACTAGTTCGCACCACTCCGCAACCAGTTCGTACCACTCCGCAACTAGTTCGCACCACTCCGCAACCAGTTCGTACCACTCCGCAACTAGTTCGCACCACTCCGCAACCAGTTCGTACCACTCCGCAACTAGTTCGCACCACTCCGCAACCAGTTCGTACCACTCCGCAACTAGTTCGCACCACTCCGCAACCAGTTCGTACCACTCCGCAACTAGTTCGCACCACTCCGCAACCAGTTCGTACCACTCCGCAACTAGTTCGCACCACTCCGCAACCAGTTCGTACCACTCCGCAACTAGTTCGCACCACTCCGCAACCAGTTCGTACCACTCCGCAACTAGTTCGCACCACTCCGCAACCAGTTCGTACCACTCCGCAACTAGTTCGCACCACTCCGCAACCAGTTCGTACCACTCCGCAACTAGTTCGCACCACTCCGCAACCAGTTCGTACCACTCCGCAACTAGTTCGCACCACTCCGCAACCAGTTCGTACCACTCCGCAACTAGTTCGCACCACTCCGCAACCAGTTCGTACCACTCCGCAACTAGTTCGCACCACTCCGCAACCAGTTCGTACCACTCCGCAACTAGTTCGCACCACTCCGCAACCAGTTCGTACCACTCCGCAACTAGTTCGCACCACTCCGCAACCAGTTCGTACCACTCCGCAACTAGTTCGCACCACTCCGCAACCAGTTCGTACCACTCCGCAACTAGTTCGCACCACTCCGCAACCAGTTCGTACCACTCCGCAACTAGTTCGCACCACTCCGCAACCAGTTCGTACCACTCCGCAACTAGTTCGCACCACTCCGCAACCAGTTCGTACCACTCCGCAACTAGTTCGCACCACTCCGCAACCAGTTCGTACCACTCCGCAACTAGTTCGCACCACTCCGCAACCAGTTCGTACCACTCCGCAACTAGTTCGCACCACTCCGCAACCAGTTCGTACCACTCCGCAACTAGTTCGCACCACTCCGCAACCAGTTCGTACCACTCCGCAACTAGTTCGCACCACTCCGCAACCAGTTCGTACCACTCCGCAACTAGTTCGCACCACTCCGCAACCAGTTCGTACCACTCCGCAACTAGTTCGCACCACTCCGCAACCAGTTCGTACCACTCCGCAACTAGTTCGCACCACTCCGCAACCAGTTCGTACCACTCCGCAACTAGTTCGCACCACTCCGCAACCAGTTCGTACCACTCCGCAACTAGTTCGCACCACTCCGCAACCAGTTCGTACCACTCCGCAACTAGTTCGCACCACTCCGCAACCAGTTCGTACCACTCCGCAACTAGTTCGCACCACTCCGCAACCAGTTCGTACCACTCCGCAACTAGTTCGCACCACTCCGCAACCAGTTCGTACCACTCCGCAACTAGTTCGCACCACTCCGCAACCAGTTCGTACCACTCCGCAACTAGTTCGCACCACTCCGCAACCAGTTCGTACCACTCCGCAACTAGTTCGCACCACTCCGCAACCAGTTCGTACCACTCCGCAACTAGTTCGCACCACTCCGCAACCAGTTCGTACCACTCCGCAACTAGTTCGCACCACTCCGCAACCAGTTCGTACCACTCCGCAACTAGTTCGCACCACTCCGCAACCAGTTCGTACCACTCCGCAACTAGTTCGCACCACTCCGCAACCAGTTCGTACCACTCCGCAACTAGTTCGCACCACTCCGCAACCAGTTCGTACCACTCCGCAACTAGTTCGCACCACTCCGCAACCAGTTCGTACCACTCCGCAACTAGTTCGCACCACTCCGCAACCAGTTCGTACCACTCCGCAACTAGTTCGCACCACTCCGCAACCAGTTCGTACCACTCCGCAACTAGTTCGCACCACTCCGCAACCAGTTCGTACCACTCCGCAACTAGTTCGCACCACTCCGCAACCAGTTCGTACCACTCCGCAACTAGTTCGCACCACTCCGCAACCAGTTCGTACCACTCCGCAACTAGTTCGCACCACTCCGCAACCAGTTCGTACCACTCCGCAACTAGTTCGCACCACTCCGCAACCAGTTCGTACCACTCCGCAACTAGTTCGCACCACTCCGCAACCAGTTCGTACCACTCCGCAACTAGTTCGCACCACTCCGCAACCAGTTCGTACCACTCCGCAACTAGTTCGCACCACTCCGCAACCAGTTCGTACCACTCCGCAACTAGTTCGCACCACTCCGCAACCAGTTCGTACCACTCCGCAACTAGTTCGCACCACTCCGCAACCAGTTCGTACCACTCCGCAACTAGTTCGCACCACTCCGCAACCAGTTCGTACCACTCCGCAACTAGTTCGCACCACTCCGCAACCAGTTCGTACCACTCCGCAACTAGTTCGCACCACTCCGCAACCAGTTCGTACCACTCCGCAACTAGTTCGCACCACTCCGCAACCAGTTCGTACCACTCCGCAACTAGTTCGCACCACTCCGCAACCAGTTCGTACCACTCCGCAACTAGTTCGCACCACTCCGCAACCAGTTCGTACCACTCCGCAACTAGTTCGCACCACTCCGCAACCAGTTCGTACCACTCCGCAACTAGTTCGCACCACTCCGCAACCAGTTCGTACCACTCCGCAACTAGTTCGCACCACTCCGCAACCAGTTCGTACCACTCCGCAACTAGTTCGCACCACTCCGCAACCAGTTCGTACCACTCCGCAACTAGTTCGCACCACTCCGCAACCAGTTCGTACCACTCCGCAACTAGTTCGCACCACTCCGCAACCAGTTCGTACCACTCCGCAACTAGTTCGCACCACTCCGCAACCAGTTCGTACCACTCCGCAACTAGTTCGCACCACTCCGCAACCAGTTCGTACCACTCCGCAACTAGTTCGCACCACTCCGCAACCAGTTCGTACCACTCCGCAACTAGTTCGCACCACTCCGCAACCAGTTCGTACCACTCCGCAACTAGTTCGCACCACTCCGCAACCAGTTCGTACCACTCCGCAACTAGTTCGCACCACTCCGCAACCAGTTCGTACCACTCCGCAACTAGTTCGCACCACTCCGCAACCAGTTCGTACCACTCCGCAACTAGTTCGCACCACTCCGCAACCAGTTCGTACCACTCCGCAACTAGTTCGCACCACTCCGCAACCAGTTCGTACCACTCCGCAACTAGTTCGCACCACTCCGCAACCAGTTCGTACCACTCCGCAACTAGTTCGCACCACTCCGCAACCAGTTCGTACCACTCCGCAACTAGTTCGCACCACTCCGCAACCAGTTCGTACCACTCCGCAACTAGTTCGCACCACTCCGCAACCAGTTCGTACCACTCCGCAACTAGTTCGCACCACTCCGCAACCAGTTCGTACCACTCCGCAACTAGTTCGCACCACTCCGCAACCAGTTCGTACCACTCCGCAACTAGTTCGCACCACTCCGCAACCAGTTCGTACCACTCCGCAACTAGTTCGCACCACTCCGCAACCAGTTCGTACCACTCCGCAACTAGTTCGCACCACTCCGCAACCAGTTCGTACCACTCCGCAACTAGTTCGCACCACTCCGCAACCAGTTCGTACCACTCCGCAACTAGTTCGCACCACTCCGCAACCAGTTCGTACCACTCCGCAACTAGTTCGCACCACTCCGCAACCAGTTCGTACCACTCCGCAACTAGTTCGCACCACTCCGCAACCAGTTCGTACCACTCCGCAACTAGTTCGCACCACTCCGCAACCAGTTCGTACCACTCCGCAACTAGTTCGCACCACTCCGCAACCAGTTCGTACCACTCCGCAACTAGTTCGCACCACTCCGCAACCAGTTCGCACCACTCCGCAACCAGTTCGCACCACCCCGCAACCATTTCGCATCACCCCGCAACCAGTTCGCACCACTTCGCAACCAGTTCCCACCAATCCGCAACCAGATCGCACCACTCTGCAACCAGCTCGCACCACTCCGCAACCGGTTCGCACCACTCTGCAACCAATTCGTACCACTCCGCAACCAGTTCGCACCACACTGCATCAAGTTTGCACTACTCCGCAACCAGTTCACACCACTCCACAACCAGATCACACCACTCCTCAACCAGTTCGCACCACTCCCCAACCAGTTGGCACCACTCTTCAACCAGTTCGCACCACTCAGCAACCAATTTGCGCCACTCCGCAACCAGTTCGCACCACTCCGCAACCAGTTTGCAACACTCTGCAACCAGTTTGCACCACTCAGGAACCAGTTAGCACCACTCCGCAGCCAGTTCGCACCACTCCGGGACCTGTTATCACAACTCCTCCAACTTTTTCGCACCAATCCGCAACCAGTTTGCACCACTTCACAACCAGGTTGCACCACTCTGCAACCAGTTTGCACCACTCCGCAACCACTTTGCACCAATACACAAGCAGTTTGCACAACTCCGCAACCAGTTCGCACCACTCCGCAACCACTTTGATCCACTCCGCAACCAGTTTACACCACTCCGCAACCAGTTTGCACCACTCCTCAACCAGTTCGCACCACTCTACAACCGGATCACACCACTCTGCAACCAGTTGGCACCACTCCCCAACCAGTTCGCACCACTCCGCAACCAGTTTGCAACACTCCGCAACCAGTCGGTCACACTCAGCAACCAGTTCGCACCACTCCGCCACCCGTTTGCACCACTCCGCAAGCAGCTCCTACCACTCCGCACCCAGATCGCATCACTCCGCGACCAGTTCGCACCACTCCGCAACCAATTCACACCACTCCGCAACCAGTTTGCCCTACTCTGCAACCAGTTCGCACCACTCCGCAATCCGTTCACACCACTTTGCAACCAGTTCGCACCACTATGCAACCAGTTTGCACCACTCCGAAACCAGTTCGCACCACTCCGCAGCCAGTTCGCTCCACTTCGCAACCAGTTTAAATCACTCCACAACCAGTTCGCACTACTCCGCAACCAGTTCGCACCACGTTGCAACGGGCTCGCACCACTCCCCAACCAATTTGCAGCACTCCGCAACCAGTGCGCACCACTCAGCAAGCAGTTCGCACCACTCCGCACCCAGTTCGCATCACTCCGCAACCAGTTCGCACTACTCTGCAACCAGTTCACACCACTCCGCAACCCGTTCGCACCACTCCGCAACCAATCCGCACCACTCCGCAACCAGTTCCCACCACTCCGCAACCCGTTTGCACCACTCCGCAAGCAGCTCGCACCACTCCGCAACCAGTCCGCACCACTCCGCAACCAGTTCCCACCACTCCGCAACCCGTTTGCACCACTCCGCAAGCAGCTCGCACCACTCCGCAACCAGTCCGCACCACTCCGCAACCAGTTCCCACCACTCCGCAACCCGTTTGCACCACTCCGCAAGCAGCTCGCACCACTCCGCAACCAGTCCGCACCACTCCGCAACCAGTTCCCACCACTCCGCAACCCGTTTGCACCACTCCGCAAGCAGCTCGCACCACTCCGCAACCAGTCCGCACCACTCCGCAACCAGTTCCCACCACTCCGCAACCCGTTTGCACCACTCCGCAAGCAGCTCGCACCACTCCGCAACCAGTCCGCACCACTCCGCAACCAGTTCCCACCACTCCGCAACCCGTTTGCACCACTCCGCAAGCAGCTCGCACCACTCCGCAACCAGTCCGCACCACTCCGCAACCAGTTCGCACCACTCTGCAACCAGTTCGCACCACTACGCAACCAGTTCGCACCACTCCGCAACCAGTTCGCACCACTCCGCAACCAGTTCGCACCACTCTGCAACCAGTTTGCACCACTCCTCAACCAGTTCGCACCACTCTACAAGCGGATCACACCACTCTGCAACCAGTTGGCACCACTCCCCAACCAGTTCGCACCACTCCGCAACCAGTTCGCAACACTCCGCAACCAGTCGGCACCACTCAGCAACCAGTTCCCACCACTCCGCAACCCGTTTGCACCACTCCGCAAGCAGCTCCTACCACTCCGCACCCAGATCGCATCACTCCGCGACCAGTTCGCACCACTCCGCAACCAATTCACACCACTCCGCAACCAGTTTGCCCTACTCTGCAACCAGTTCACACCACTCCGCAATCAGTTCACACCACTTTGCAACCCGTTCGCACCACTATGCAACCAGTTTGCACCACTCCGAAACCAGTTCGCATCACTCCGCAACCAGTTCGCACCACTCCGCAAGCAGTTCGCACCACTCCGCACCCAGTTTGCACCACTCGGCAACCAGTTCGCACCACTTCGCACCCAGTTTGCACCACTCCGCAACCAGTTCGCACCTCTCCGCAACCATTTTGCACCACCCCGCAACCAGGTCGCACCACTCCGCAACCAGCTCGCACCACTCCGCAACCAGTTCGCACCACTCTGCAACTAGTTTGCACCAATCCACAACCAGTTTGCACCACTCCGTAACCAGTTCGCACCTCTTCCCAACCAGTTCCCACCACTCTGCAACCAGTTCGCACCACTCCGCCACCAGTTCGCACCACTCCGAAACCAGTTCGCACCACTCCGCAACTAGTTCGCACCACTCTGCAACTAGTTTGCACCAATCCACAACCAGTTTGCACCACTCCGTAACCAGTTCGCACCTCTTCCCAACCAGTTCCCACCACTCTGCAACCAGTTCGCACCACTCCGCCACCAGTTCGCACCACTCCGAAACCAGTTCGCACCACTCCGCAACTAGTTCGCACCACTCTGCAACTAGTTTGCACCAATCCACAACCAGTTTGCACCACTCCGTAACCAGTTCGCACCTCTTCCCAACCAGTTCCCACCACTCTGCAACCAGTTCGCACCACTCCGCCACCAGTTCGCACCACTCCGAAACCAGTTCGCACCACTCCGCAACTAGTTCGCACCACTCTGCAACTAGTTTGCACCAATCCACAACCAGTTTGCACCACTCCGTAACCAGTTCGCACCTCTTCCCAACCAGTTCCCACCACTCTGCAACCAGTTCGCACCACTCCGCCACCAGTTCGCACCACTCCGAAACCAGTTCGCACCACTCCGCAACTAGTTCGCACCACTCTGCAACTAGTTTGCACCAATCCACAACCAGTTTGCACCACTCCGTAACCAGTTCGCACCTCTTCCCAACCAGTTCCCACCACTCTGCAACCAGTTCGCACCACTCCGCCACCAGTTCGCACCACTCCGAAACCAGTTCGCACCACTCCGCAACTAGTTCGCACCACTCTGCAACTAGTTTGCACCAATCCACAACCAGTTTGCACCACTCCGTAACCAGTTCGCACCTCTTCCCAACCAGTTCCCACCACTCTGCAACCAGTTCGCACCACTCCGCCACCAGTTCGCACCACTCCGAAACCAGTTCGCACCACTCCGCAACTAGTTCGCACCACTCTGCAACTAGTTTGCACCAATCCACAACCAGTTTGCACCACTCCGTAACCAGTTCGCACCTCTTCCCAACCAGTTCCCACCACTCTGCAACCAGTTCGCACCACTCCGCCACCAGTTCGCACCACTCCGAAACCAGTTCGCACCACTCCGCAACTAGTTCGCACCACTCTGCAACTAGTTTGCACCAATCCACAACCAGTTTGCACCACTCCGTAACCAGTTCGCACCTCTTCCCAACCAGTTCCCACCACTCTGCAACCAGTTCGCACCACTCCGCCACCAGTTCGCACCACTCCGAAACCAGTTCGCACCACTCCGCAACTAGTTCGCACCACTCTGCAACTAGTTTGCACCAATCCACAACCAGTTTGCACCACTCCGTAACCAGTTCGCACCTCTTCCCAACCAGTTCCCACCACTCTGCAACCAGTTCGCACCACTCCGCCACCAGTTCGCACCACTCCGAAACCAGTTCGCACCACTCCGCAACTAGTTCGCACCACTCTGCAACTAGTTTGCACCAATCCACAACCAGTTTGCACCACTCCGTAACCAGTTCGCACCTCTTCCCAACCAGTTCCCACCACTCTGCAACCAGTTCGCACCACTCCGCCACCAGTTCGCACCACTCCGAAACCAGTTCGCACCACTCCGCAACTAGTTCGCACCACTCTGCAACTAGTTTGCACCAATCCACAACCAGTTTGCACCACTCCGTAACCAGTTCGCACCTCTTCCCAACCAGTTCCCACCACTCTGCAACCAGTTCGCACCACTCCGCCACCAGTTCGCACCACTCCGAAACCAGTTCGCACCACTCCGCAACTAGTTCGCACCACTCTGCAACTAGTTTGCACCAATCCACAACCAGTTTGCACCACTCCGTAACCAGTTCGCACCTCTTCCCAACCAGTTCCCACCACTCTGCAACCAGTTCGCACCACTCCGCCACCAGTTCGCACCACTCCGAAACCAGTTCGCACCACTCCGCAACTAGTTCGCACCACTCTGCAACTAGTTTGCACCAATCCACAACCAGTTTGCACCACTCCGTAACCAGTTCGCACCTCTTCCCAACCAGTTCCCACCACTCTGCAACCAGTTCGCACCACTCCGCCACCAGTTCGCACCACTCCGAAACCAGTTCGCACCACTCCGCAACTAGTTCGCACCACTCTGCAACTAGTTTGCACCAATCCACAACCAGTTTGCACCACTCCGTAACCAGTTCGCACCTCTTCCCAACCAGTTCCCACCACTCTGCAACCAGTTCGCACCACTCCGCCACCAGTTCGCACCACTCCGAAACCAGTTCGCACCACTCCGCAACTAGTTCGCACCACTCTGCAACTAGTTTGCACCAATCCACAACCAGTTTGCACCACTCCGTAACCAGTTCGCACCTCTTCCCAACCAGTTCCCACCACTCTGCAACCAGTTCGCACCACTCCGCCACCAGTTCGCACCACTCCGAAACCAGTTCGCACCACTCCGCAACTAGTTCGCACCACTCTGCAACTAGTTTGCACCAATCCACAACCAGTTTGCACCACTCCGTAACCAGTTCGCACCTCTTCCCAACCAGTTCCCACCACTCTGCAACCAGTTCGCACCACTCCGCCACCAGTTCGCACCACTCCGAAACCAGTTCGCACCACTCCGCAACTAGTTCGCACCACTCTGCAACTAGTTTGCACCAATCCACAACCAGTTTGCACCACTCCGTAACCAGTTCGCACCTCTTCCCAACCAGTTCCCACCACTCTGCAACCAGTTCGCACCACTCCGCCACCAGTTCGCACCACTCCGAAACCAGTTCGCACCACTCCGCAACTAGTTCGCACCACTCTGCAACTAGTTTGCACCAATCCACAACCAGTTTGCACCACTCCGTAACCAGTTCGCACCTCTTCCCAACCAGTTCCCACCACTCTGCAACCAGTTCGCACCACTCCGCCACCAGTTCGCACCACTCCGAAACCAGTTCGCACCACTCCGCAACTAGTTCGCACCACTCTGCAACTAGTTTGCACCAATCCACAACCAGTTTGCACCACTCCGTAACCAGTTCGCACCTCTTCCCAACCAGTTCCCACCACTCTGCAACCAGTTCGCACCACTCCGCCACCAGTTCGCACCACTCCGAAACCAGTTCGCACCACTCCGCAACTAGTTCGCACCACTCTGCAACTAGTTTGCACCAATCCACAACCAGTTTGCACCACTCCGTAACCAGTTCGCACCTCTTCCCAACCAGTTCCCACCACTCTGCAACCAGTTCGCACCACTCCGCCACCAGTTCGCACCACTCCGAAACCAGTTCGCACCACTCCGCAACTAGTTCGCACCACTCTGCAACTAGTTTGCACCAATCCACAACCAGTTTGCACCACTCCGTAACCAGTTCGCACCTCTTCCCAACCAGTTCCCACCACTCTGCAACCAGTTCGCACCACTCCGCCACCAGTTCGCACCACTCCGAAACCAGTTTGCACCACTCCGCAACCAGTTTGCACCGCACCGCAACCAGTTTACTCCACTCCGCAACTAGTTCGCACCACTCTGTAACCAGTTTGCACCACTCCGCAACCAGTTCGTACCTCTCCGCAACCATTTTGCACCACCCCGCAACCAGGTCGCACCATTCCGCAACCAGCTCGCACCACTCCGCAACCAGTTTGCATCACTCCGCAACCAGTTCAGACCACTCCGCAACCAATTCGCACCACTGCGCAACCAGTTCGCACATTTCTGCAACCAGTTGGCACCACTCCGCAACCAGTTCACACCACTTTGCAACCAGTTCGCACCACTCTGGAACCAGTTCGCACCACTCCGCAACCAGTTCGCACCACTCCGCAACCAGTTCGCACCACTCTGCAACCAGTGCGCACCACTCCACAACCAGTTTGCACCACTCTGCAACCAGTTCGCACCACTCCGCAACCAGTTCGCACCACTCCGCAACCAGTTCGCACCACTCTGCAACCAGTGCGCACCACTCCACAACCAGTTTGCACCACTTTGCAACCAATTCGCACCACTCCGCAACCAGTTCGCACCACTCGGCAACCAGCTCGCACCACTCCACAACCAGTTTGCAGCACTCCACAACCAGTACGCACCACTCCGCAACCACTTCGCACCAGTCCGCAACCTTTTCGCACCACTCCACATCCAGTTCGCACCACTCTGCACCCAGTTTGCACCAATCACCAACCAGTTTGCACCACTCCACAACCAGTTCGCACCACTCCGCAAGCAGTTTGCACCACTTTGCAACCAGGTCGCACCACTCCGCAGCTTGTTCGTACCACTCCGTAACCAGTTCGCACCACTCCGCAACCAGTTTGCACCACTCCGCAACCAGTTCGCACACCTCCACAACCAGTTTGCACCACTCCGCAACCAGTTTGCACCATTCCGGAACCAGTTCGCACCACTCCAAAACCAGTTTGCACCACTCTGCAACCAGTTTGCACCACTCGAGAACCAGTTTGCACCAATCCGCAACCAGTTTGTACAATTTTGCAACCAGTTTGCACCACTATGCAACCAGTTTGCACCACTCCGGAACCAGTTTGCACCACTCCGCAACCAGATCGCACCACTCCTCAACCAGTTCGCACAACTCCGCAACCAGTTCGCACCAATCTGCAACTGGTTCGCACCACTCTGCAACCAGTTCGCACCACTCCGCAACCAGT
>SZWC01000190.1:261611-273813 GCA_023375785.1 Penium margaritaceum
GTTTCTGACCACTGTGTTTCTGACCACTGTGTTTCTGACCACTGTGTTTCCGAGCACTATGTTTCTGACCACTATGTTTTTGACCACTGTTTTTCTAAGAAGTGTGTTTCTGACCATTGTGTTTCTGACCACTGTGTTTCTGACCACAGTATTTCTGACCAGAGTGTTTCTGACCTGTGCGATCCTGACCATCGTGTTTCTGACCAATGTGTTTTTGACCACTGTGTTTCTGACCACCGTGTTTCTGACCAGTGTCTTTCTCACGACTGTGTTTCTGACCAGTGTGTTTCTGACCACCGTGATTCTAGCCAGTGTGTTCTATACCACTGTGTTTCTGACCACTGTGTTTCTGACCACTGTGTTTCTGACCACAGTGTTTCTGACCACTGTGTTTCTGACCACCGTGTTTCTGACCACCGTGTTTATTACCACTGTGTTTCTGACCAGAGTGTTTCTGACCACTATGTTTCTGACCACTGTGTTTCTGACCACTGTGTTTCTGACAACTGTGTTTCTGACCAATGTGTTTCTGACCAGTGTGTCTCTGACTGGTGTGTTTCTGACGAGTGTGTTTTTTACCACTGTGTTTCTGACTAGTGTGCTTCTGACCACTCTGTTTCTGACCACTGTGTTTCTGACCACTGTCTTTGTGACCACTGCTTTTCTGACCACTGTGTTTCTGACCACTGTGTTTCTGACCAGTGTATTTCTGACCACTGTGGTTTTGACCAGTGGCTTTCTGACCACTGTGTTTCTGACCACTGTGTTTCTGCCCAGTGTGTTTATAACCACTGTGTTTCTGACCACTGTGTTTCTGACCGGTGTGTTTATGACTACTGTATTTTGGACCAGTGTGTTTCTGACGACTGTGTTTATGACCCTGTGTTTCTGACCACTGTGTATCTGACCACTGTGTTTCTGACCACTGTGTTTCTGACCAACGTGTTTCTGACCACTATGTTTCTTACCACTGTGTTTGTGACCACTGTGTTTCCGAGCACCGTGTTTCAGACCACAGTGTGCCTTACCAATATGTTGCTGACCATTGTATTTCTGACCACTGTGTTTCTGACCACTGTGTTTCTGACCACTGTGTTTCTGACCAATGTGTTTCTGACCACTGCGGTTCTGACCACTGTATTTGTGACCACCGTGTTTCTGACCACCGTGTTTCTGACCACTACGTTTCTGACCACTGTGTTTCTGACCACTGTGTTTCTGACGAGTGTGTTTCAGACAAGTGTGTTTTTTTACCACTGTGTTTCTGACCACTACGTTTCTGACCACTGTGTTTCTGACCACTGTGTTTCTGACGAGTGTGTTTCAGACAAGTGTGTTTTTTTACCACTGTGTTTCTGACCAGTGTGCTCCTAACCACTCTGTTTCTCGCCACTGTGTTTCTGACCACTGTGTTTATGACCATTGCTTTTCTGACCACTGTGTTTCCGACCACTATGTTCTTGACCACTGTCTTTCTGACCACTGTGTTTCTGACGACTGTGTTTCTGACAAGTGTGTTTCTGACCACTGTGTTTCCGACCACTATGTTCTTGACCACTGTCTTTCTGACCACTGTGTTTCTGACGACTGTGTTTCTGACAAGTGTGTTTCTGACCACTGTGTTTCTGACCAGTGTGTTTCTGACGACTGTGTTTCTGACAAGTGTGTTTCTGACCACTGTGTTTCTGGCCACTGTGTTTCCGAGCACCGTGTTTCTGACCACAGTGTGCCTGACCAATGTGTTTGTGACCACTGTGTTTATAACCACGGTGTTTCTGACCACTGTGTTTCTGACCACTGTGTTTTTGACCACTGTGTTTCTGACCACTGTGTTTCTGACCACTGTGTTTCTGACCACTATGTTTCTGACCACTGTGTTTCTGACCACTGTGTTTCTGACCACTGTGTTTCTGACCACTGTGTTTCTGACCACTGTGTTTCTGACCACTGTGTTTCTGACCACTGTGTTTCTGACCACTGTGTTTCTGACCACTGTGTTTCTGAGCACTATGTTTCTGACCACTATGTTTTTGACCACTGTTTTTCTAAGAAGTGTGTTTCTGACCATTGTGTTTCTGACCACTGTGTTTCTGACCACAGTATTTCTGACCAGAGTGTTTCTGACCTGTGCGATCCTGACCATCGTGTTTCTGACCAATGTGTTTTTGACCACTGTGTTTCTGACCACCGTGTTTCTGGCCAGTGTCTTTCTGACCACTGTGTTTCTGAACAGTGTGTTTCTGACCACCGTGTTTCTGGCCTGTGTGTTCTATACCACTGTGTTTCTGACCACTGTGTTTCTGACCACTGTGTTTCTGACCACAGTGTTTCTGACCACTGTGTTTCTGACCACTGTGTTTATGACCACTGTGTTTGTGGCCACTGTGTTTCCGAGCACCGTGTTTCTGACCACAGTGTGCCTGACCAATGTGTTTGTGACCACTGTGTTTATAACCACTGTGTTTCTGACCACTGTGTTTCTGACCACTGTGTTTTTGACTACTGTGTTTCTGACCACTGTGTTTCTGACCACTGTGTTTCTGACCACTAAGTTTCTGACCACTGTGTTTCTGACCACTGTGTTTCTGACCACTGTGTTTCTGACCACTGTGTTTCCGAGCACTATGTTTCTGACCACTATGTTTTTGACCACTGTTTTTCTAAGAAGTGTGTTTCTGACCACTGTGTTTCTGACCATTTTGTTTCCGACCACTGTGTTTCTGACCAGTGTATTTCTGACTCATGTGTTTCTGACCACCGTGTTTCTGACCACTGTGTTCCTAACCACTGTGCTCCTGACCACTATGTTTCTGACCACCGTGGGTTTGACTGGTGTGTATCTGACCATTGTGTTTCTGACCACTGTGTTTCTGACCACTGTGTTTCTGACCAGTGTGTTTTTTACCACTGTAATGCTGACCACTGTGCCTATGACCAGTGTGTTTCTGACCACTGTGTTTCTGACCACTGTGTTTCTGACCAGTGTGTTTTTTACCACTGTAATGCTGACCACTGTGCCTATGACCAGTGTGTTTCTGACCACTGTGTTTCTGAACAGTGTGCTTCTGACCACGGTGTTCATGACCAATGTGTTTCTGACCTGTGTGTGTCTGTCCAGTTTGACTCTAAGCACTATGTTTCTGACCACTGTGTTTCTGCCAAGTGTATTTCTGACCAGTGTGTTTCTGACCAGTGTGTTTCTGACCACTGTGATTCTGACCACGGTGTTTCTGACCACTGTGTTTCTGACCAGTGTGTTTCTGACCAGTGTGTTTCTGAACAGTGTGTGTCTGACCACTGTGTTTCTGACCAGTGTGTTTCTGACCACTGTGTTTATGAACCTGTATTTCTGACCACTGTGTTTCTTCCCACGGTGTTTCTGACCACTGTGTTTCTGACCAGTGTGTTTCTGACCAGTGTGTCTCTGAACAGTGTGTGTCTGACCACGGAGTTGCTGACCAGTGTGTTTCTGACCACTGTGTTTATGACCCTGTATTTCTGACCACTGTGTTTCTTCCCACGGTGTTTCTGACCACTGTGTTTCTGACCAGTGTGTTTCTGACCAGTGTGTCTCTGAACAGTGTGTGTCTGACCACGGAGTTGCTGACCAGTGTGTTTCTGACCACTGTGTTTATGACCCTGTATTTCTGACCACTGTGTTTCTTCCCACGGTGTTTCTGACCACTGTGTTTCTGACCAGTGTGTTTCTGACCAGTGTGTCTCTGAACAGTGTGTGTCTGACCACGGAGTTGCTGACCAGTGTGTTTCTGACCACTGTGTTTATGACCCTGTATTTCTGACCACTGTGTTTCTTCCCACGGTGTTTCTGACCACTGTGTTTCTGACCACTGTGTTTCTGACCAGAGTGTTTCTGACCAGTGTGTTTCTGACCAGTTCGTTTGTGACCACTGTGTTTCTGACCACTGTATTTCTGACCACCGTGTTTCTGACAACCGTGTTTCTGACCAGTGTCTTTCTGACCACTGCGTTCCTAACCAGTGTGTTTCTGACCACCGTGTTTCTGGCCAGGATGTTTCTTACCACCGTGTTTGTGAGCATTGTGTTTTCTGACCAGTGTGTTTCTGACCACTGTATTTTTGACCACTGTGTTTCTGACCACCGTGTTTCTGACCACTATCTTTCTGACCACCGTGTTTCTCACCACAGTGTTTCTGACCACCGTGTTTCTGACCACCGTGTTTCTGACCACTACGTTTCTGACCACTGTGTTTCTGACCACTGTGTTTCTGTCGAGTGTGTTTCAGACAAGTGTGTTTTTTACCACTGTGTTTCTGACCAGTGTGCTTCTGACCACTCTGTTTCTCACCACTGTGTTTCTGACCACTGTGTTTATGACCATTCATTTTCTGACCACTGTGTTTCCGACCACTATGTTCTTGACCACTTCTTTCTGACCACTGTGTTTATGACGACTGTGTTTCTGACAAGTGTGTTTCTGACCACTGTGTTTCTGACCACTGTTGTTCTGACCAGTGTGTTTCTGACCAGTGTGTTTCTGACCAGTGTGTTTCTGACGACTGTGTTTCTGACCACTGTGTTTCTCACCACAGTGTTTCGGACCAATGTATTTCTGACGAGTGTGTCTCTGACCAGTGTGTTTCCGACCATGGTGTTTCTGACCACTGTGGTTATGACCACAGTGTGTCTGACCAGGGTGTTTCTGACCGGTGTGTTTCTGACCAGTGTGTTTCTGACCACTGTGATTGTGACCACTGTGTTTTTGACCACTGTGTTTCTGACCACTGTGTGTCTGACCACTGTGCTTCTGACCACCGTGTTTCTGACCACTGTGTTTATGACCACTGTGTTGCTGACCACTTTGTTTCCGACTTGTGTGTTTCTGACCACTGTGTTTCTGACCAGTGTGTTTATGACCACTGTGGTTCTGACCGATGTGTTTCAGACCATTGTGGTTGTGACCACTGTGTTTCTGACAACTGTGTTTCTGACCACTGTATTTCTGACCACTGTAATTCTAACCAGTGTGTTTCTGACCAGTATGTTTCTGACCAGCTTGTTTCTGACCACTGTGTTTATGATCACTGTGTTTCTGACCACTGTGTTTCTGACCACTGTGTTTCTGACCACTGTGAGTCTGTCCACCGTGATCCTGACCACTGTGTTTTTTACCACTGTGTGTCTTACCATTATGTTTCTGACCACTGTATTTCTGACCAGTGTGTTTCTGACCAGTGTGTTTCCGACAACTGTGTTTCCAACAACTGTGTGTCTGACCACTTTGTTTCTGACAACTGTGTTTCTGACCACTGTGTTTCTGACCACGGTGTTTCTGACCAGTGTATTTCTGACCAGTGTGTTTCTGACCGCTGTGTTTATGACCCTGTGTTTCTGACCACTGTGGATCTTACCACTGTGTTTCTTACCACCATGTTTCTGACCAGTGTGTTTCTGACCAGTGTGTTTCTGGCAACTGTGTTTGTGACCACTTGGTTTCTAACCACTGTGTTTCTGACCACTATGTTTACGACCACTGTGTTGCTGACCACTGTGTTTCTGACCAGTGTGTTTCTGACCAGTGTGTTTCTGACCAGTGTGTTTCTGACCACTGTCTTTCTGACCAGTGTGTTTCTGACCACTGTGTTTCTGACCAGTGTATTTCTGACCACTAATTTTTTACCACTGTGTTTCTGACCAGTGGGTTTCTGACCGCAATATTTCCGAATACTCTGTTTCTGTCCACTATGGTTATGACCACTGTGGTTCTGACCACTGTGTTTCTGACCACTGTGATTCTGACCACTGTGTTTCTGACCACTGTGTTTCTGACCGCTCTGCTTCTGACCACTATGTTCCCGACTTGTGTGTTTCTGACCACTGTGTTTCTGACCAGTGTGTTTCTGACCACTGTGGTTCTGACCACTGTGTTCCTGTCCACTGTGGTTCTGACCATTGTGTTTCTGACCACTGTGTTTCTGACCACTGTGTTTCTGGCCAGCGTGTTTCTGACCAGTGTGTTTCTGACCAGTGTGTTTCTGACCAGTGTGTTTATGATCACTGTGTTTCTGACCTCTGTGTTTCTGACCTCTGTGATCCTGTCCGCCGTGTTTTTGACCACTGTGTTTCTGACCACTGTGTGTCTTACCATTGTGTTTCTGACCACTGTATTTCTGACCAGTGTGTTTCTGACCAGTGTGTTTCCGACGACTGTGTTTCCGACAACTGTGTTTCTGACCACTGTATTCCTGACCACTGTGTTTCTGACCACTGTGTTTCTGCCCACTGTGTTTCTGACCACTGTGTTTCTGACCAGTGTGTTTCTGACCACTGTGTTTCTGACCACTGTGTGTCTTACCATTGTGTTTCTGACCACTGTATTTCTGACCAGTGTGTTTCTGACCAGTGTGTTTCCGACGACTGTGTTTCCGACAACTGTGTTTCTGACCACTGTATTCCTGACAACTGTGTTTCTGACCACTGTGTTTCTGACCACTGTGTTTCTGACCACTGTGTTTCTGACCACTGTGTTTCTGGCCACTGTGTTTCTGACCAGTGTATTTATGGGAGATGTGTTTCTGACCATTGTGTTTGTGACCACTGCGTTTCTGACCAAAGTGTTTCTCACCGGTGTGTTTCTTACCAGTGCATTTCTGACCAGTGTGTTTCTGACCACTATGTTTCTGACCACCGTGTTTCTGACCACCGTGTTCCTGACCGGTGTCTTTCTGACCTTTGTGTTTCTGACCACTGTATTTCTGACAACTATGTTTTTGACCACTGTGTTTCTGACCACTGTGTTTCTGACTAATGTGTTTCTGACCACTGTGTTTCTGACCACTGTGTTTCTGACTACTGTGTTTCTGACCAATGTGTTTCTGACCACTGTGTTTCTGACCACTGTGTTTCTGACCAGCGTGTTTCTGACCAGTGTGTTTATGACCACTGTGTTTCTGACCAGTGTGTCTCTGACCAGTGTGTTTCTGACCACTGTGTTTCTGACCAGTGTGTTTCTGACCAGTGTGTTTCTGACCAAGGTGTTTCTGACCAGTGTGTTTCTGACCAATGTGTTTCCGACCAATGTGCGTCTGACCAGAGTGTTTCTGACCACTGTTTCTGGCCACTGTGTGTGTGTCCACTGTGTTTCTGAGCACTGCGTTTCTAACCACTGTGTTTCTGACCACCGTGTTTCTGACCAGTGTGTTTCTTACCAGTGCGTTTCTTACCAATGTGTTTCTGACCACTGTGTTTCTGACTAGTGTGTTTCTGACCAGTGTGTCTCTGACCAGTGTGTTTCTGACTAGTGTGTTTCTGACCAGTGTGTTTCTGACCAGTGTGTTTCTGACCAGTGTGTTTCTGACCAGTGTTTTTCTGACCACTGTTTTTTGAGCAGTGTATTTCTGACCACTGTGTTTCTGACCACTGTGTTTCCGACCACTGTGTTTCTGAAGACAGTGTGTTTGACCACTGTGTTTCTGACCCTGTGTTTGTGATCACCGTGTTTCTGACCAATGTGTTTTTGACCACTGTGTTTCTGACCAGTGTGTTTCTGACCAATGTGTTTCTGACTAGTGTGTTTCTGACCAATTTGTTTCTGACCACTGTGTTTTACAACTTTGTTTCTGACCATTGTGTTCATGACCACTGTGTTTCTGACCAGTGTGTTTCTGACGACTGTGTTTCTGACCACTGTGTTTCTGAAAACTGTGTTTCTGACCACTGTGTTTCTGACCACTGTGTTTCTGACCACTGTGTTTCTGTACACTGTGTTTCTAACCACTCTGTTTCTGACCACCGTGTTTCTGACCACTGTGTTAACGACCAATGTGCCTCTGACCAGTGTGTTCCTAACCACTGTGTTTCTGACCAGCGTGTTTCTGACCACTGTGTTTCTGACCACTGTGTTTCTGACTTGTGTGTTTCTGACCACCGTGTTTCTGACCAATGTGTTTCCGACCACTGTCTACCGGACCACTGTGTTTCTGACCACTGTGTTTCCGACCACTGTGTTTCTGACCACTGTGTTTCTGACCACTGTGTTTCTGACCACTGTGTGTCTGACCACTGTGTTTCTGACCAGTGTGTTTCTGACCAGTGTGTTTCTGACCAGTGTGTTTCTGACCACTGTGTTTCTGACCACTGTGTGTCTGACCACTGTGTTTCTGACCAGTGTGTTTCTGACCACTGTGTTTCTGACCAGTGTGTTTCTGACCAGTGTGTTTCTGAGCAGTGTGTTACTGACCACTGTGTTTCATACCAGTGTGTTCCTGACCATTGTGTTTCTGACCAGTGTGTTTCTGACCAGTGTGTTGATGAACAGTGTGTTTATGACCACCGTGTTTCTGACCAGTGTGTTTCTGACCAGTGTGTTTCCGACCACTGTGTTTCTGACCAGTGTGTTTCTGACCACTGTTTCTGACCACTGTGTTCCTGACCACTGTGTTTCTGACCGCTGTGTTTCTGACCACTGTGTTTCTCACCACTCTGTTTCCGTCCACTGTGTTTCAGCCCAGTGTGTTTGTCACCATTGCGTTTCTGACAATTGTGTGTCTGAGCACTGCATTTCTGACCAGTGTGTTTCTGACCAGTGTGTTTCTGACCAGTGAGTTTTTTACCAGTGTGTTTTTGACCAGTTAGTTTCTGACCAGTGTGTTTCTGACCACTGTGTTCCTCACCACAGTGTTTCTGACCATAGTGTTTCTGACCACCGTGTTTATGACCCTGTGTTTGTGACCACTATGTTTCTGACCGGTGTGTTTCTGACCACTGTGTTTCTGACCAGTGTGTTCCTCACAACTGTGTTTCTGACCAGTGTGTTTCTGACCACTGTGTTTCTGACCACTTTGTCTCTGACCACTGTGTTCATGACCACTGTGTTTCTGACCAGTGTGTTTCTGAGCACTGTGTTTCTGACTAATGTGTTTATGGCCACTGTGTTTCTGACCACCGTGTTTCTGACCAGTGTGTTTCTGACCACTGTGTTTCTGACCACAGTGTTTCTGACCAGTGTGCTTCTGACCATTGTGTTTCTGATCAGTGTGTTTATGACCACTGTGTTTCTGTCCAGTGTGTTTCTGACCAGTATGTTTCTGACCACAGTGATTCTGACCAATGTGTTTCTGACCACTGTGCTATTGACCAGTGTGTTTCTGACCACTGTGTTTCTGACCAGTATGTTTCTGACCACAGTGATTCTGACCAATGTGTTTCTGACCACTGTGCTATTGACCAGTGTGTTTCTGACCACTGTGTTTCTAACCAGTGTGTTGCTGACCAGTATATTTCTTAGCAGTGTGTTTCTGACCACCGTGTTTCTGACCACTGTGTTTCTGACCACCGTGTTTTTGACCATGGTGTTTTTGACCACTGTATTTCTGACCAGTGTGTTTCTGACCAGTGTGTTTCTGACCAGTGTATTTCTGACCAGTGTGTTTCTTAGCAGTGTGTTACTGACCACTGTGTTTCTGACCACTGTGTTTCTGACTACTGTGTTTTTGACCACTGTGTTTTTGAACACTGTATTTCTGACCAGTGTATTTCTGACCTGTGTTTTTCTGACCAGTGTATTTCTGACCACAGTGTGTCTGACCACTGTGTTTGTGACATGTGTGATTCTGACAACTGTGTTTTTGACCAAGTTGTTTATGACCACTGTGCTTTTGACAAGTGTGTTTCTGACCACTGTGTTTCTGACCACTGTGTTCTGACCACTGTGTTTCCGACCAGTGTGTTTCTGACCGGTGTGTTTATGGCCAGTGTGTTTCTGACCAGTGTTTTTCTGAACAGTGTGTTTCTGACCACTGTGTTTCTGACCAGTGTGTTTCTGACCACTGTGTTTCTGACCATTGTGTTTCTGACCACAGCGTTGCTGACCACTCTGTTTCAGACCAGGGTGTTTCTGACCAGTGTGTTTCTGACCAGTGTGTTTCTGACCACTGTGTTTCTAACCAGTGTGTTTGTGATCAGTTTGTTTCTGACCACAGTAATATTGAACACAGTTATTCTGACCACTGTGTTTCTGACCACAGTGTTTTCCTGAACAGTGTGTTTCTGACCACTGTGTTTCTGACCACTGTGTTTCTGACCAGTGTGTTTCTGACCAGTGTGTTTCTAACCAGTGTGTTTCTGACCAGTGTGTTCTGACCATTGTGTTTCTGACCAGTGAGTTTCTGAACAGACAGTTTCTGACCACTGTGTTTCCGACCACTGTGTTTCTGACCACTGTGTTTCTGACCACTGTGTTTCTGAACACTGTGTTTCTGACCACTGTATTTCTGACCACTGTGTTTCTGACCAATGTGTTTCTGACCACTGTGTTTCTGACCACTGTGTTTCTGACCACTGTGCTTCTGACCACTGTGTTTCTGACCCCCGTGTGTCTGACAACTGTGCTTCTAACCACTCTGTTTCGGACCACTGTGTTTCTGACCACTGTGTTTCCGGACCACTGTGTCTCTCACCAGTGTGTTTCTGACCACTGTGTTTCTGACCACTGTGTTTCTGACCACAGTGTTTCGGACCCCTGTGTTTCTGACCACCGTGTTTCTGACCATTGTGTTATTGACCACTGTGTTTCTGACTAGCGTGTTTCTGGCCACTGTGTTTCTGACCACTGTGTTTGTGACCAGTGTGTTTCTCACCAGGTTGTGTCTGACCAGTGTGTTTTTGACCAGTGTGTTTCTGATTCCTGTGTTTCTCACCACTGTATTTCTGACCAGTGTTTTTCTGACAAGTGTGTTTCTGACTACTGTGTTTCTGACCACTGTGTTTCTGACCAGTGTGTTTCTGACGACTGTGTTTCTGACCATTGTGTTTCTGACCACTGTGTTTTTGACCACTGTGTTTCTGACCCATGTGTTTCTGACCAGTGTGTTCCTGACTACTGTGTTTCTGACCACCGTGTTTATGACCCTTGTGTTTCTGACCAGTGTGTTTCTGACCACTGTGTTTCTTACCACTGTCTTTCTGACCACTGTATTTCTGACCACTGTGTTTGTGACAAGTGTGTTTATGACCACTGTGTTTCTGACCACTGTCTTTCTGACCACTGTATTTCTGACCACTGTGTTTGTGACAAGTGTGTTTATGACCACTGTGTTTCTGACCACTGTGTTTCTGACCACTGTGTTTCTGACCACTGTGTTTCTGACCACTGTGTTTCTGACCAATGTGCATGTCCACTGTGATTATTACCAGTGTGTTTCTGACCACTGTGTTTATGACCAGTGTGTTTCTAGCCATGTGTTTCTGACCACCGTGTTTCAGACCATAGTGTTTCTGACCAATGTGTCTCTGACCACTTTTTTTCTGACCAGTGTGTTTCTGACCAGTGTGTTTCTGACCAGGGTGTTTCGGACCACGGTGTTTCTGACATGTGTGTTTCAGACCAGTGTGTTTCTGACCAGTGTGTTTTAGACCACTGTGCGTCTGACCCCCGTGTTTCTGACCTCCGTGTTTCTGACCCCCGTGTTTCTGACCACTGTGTTTCTGACCCGTGTGTTTCTGACCATGGTGTTTATGGCCACTGTGTTTCTGACCACTGTGTTTCTGGCCAATGTGTTTCTGGCCACTCTGTTTCTTATCCCTGTGTTTATGACCACTGTGTTAATGACCACTGTGTTTCTGACCACCGTGTTTCTGACCACTGTGTTTCTGACCACTGTGTTTCTGACCATGGTGTTCCTGACCAGTGTGTTTTTAACCAGTGTGTATCTGATCACTGTGTTTCTGACCACTGTGTTTTGGACCAGTGTTATTCTGACCAGTATGTCTCTGATCACTGTGTATCTGACCACTGTGTTTTTGACCAGTGTGTTTCTGACCACTGTGTTTCTGACCATTGTGTTTCTGACCACTGTGTTTCGGACCACTGTGGTTCTGACCCCTATGGTTCTGACCAGTGTGTTTCTGACCATTCTGTTTCGGACCAGTGTGTTTCTGGCCAGTGTGTTTCTGATCAGTGTGTTTCTGACCACTGTGTTTCTGACCAGTGTGTTTCTGACCATTGTGTTTCTGACCAATGTGTTTCTGACCATTGTGTTTCTGACCACAGTGTTTCTGATGAGTGTGTTTCTGACCAGCGTGCTTCTGAAAACTGTGTTTCTGACCAGTGTGTTTCTGACCACTGTGTTTCTGACCACTGTGTTTCTGACCAGTGTGTTTCTGACCAGTGTGGTTATGACCACTGTGTTGCTGACAACTGTATTTCTGACCACTATGTTTCTGA
>SZWC01000190.1:305615-334707 GCA_023375785.1 Penium margaritaceum
TGTGTTTCTGACCACTGTGTTTCTGACCAGTGTGTTTCTGACCACTGTGTTTCTGACCACTGTGTATCAGACCAGGGTGTTTCTGAGCACTGTGCTTCTGACTACTGTGTTTCTGACCACGGTGTTTCTGACCACTGTGTTTCTGACCACTGTGTTTCTGACCACTGTGTTTCTGACCACTGTCTTTCTGACCCGTGTGTTTCGAACAACTGTGTTTCTGACCAGTGTGTTTCTGACGACTGTGTTTCTGGCCACTGTGTTTCTTATTAGTGTATTTCTGACCACTTTGTTTCTAACCGCAGTCTTGCTGACCACTGTGTTTTTGAACACTGTGTTTCTGACCACGGTGTTTCTGACCACTGTGTTTCCAACTAGTGTGTTTCTGACCACAGTGTGTCGGACCAGTGTGTGTCTGACCACTGTGCTTCTGACCACTGTGCTTCTGACCACTGTGATTCTGACCAGTGTGTTTCTGACCATTGTGTTTCTCACCAGTGAGTTTCTGACCACTGTGTTTCTGACGAGTGTGTTTCTGACCACTGTGTTTCTGGCTAGTGTGTTTCTAACCACTGTGTTTCTGACCAGTGTGTTTCTGACCAGTGTGTTCATGACCACTGTGTTTCCGACCAGTGTGTTTCTGACCACTGTATCTCTGACCAGTGTGTGTCTGACCAGTGTGTTTCTGACCTGTGTTATTCTGACGAGTGTGTTTCTGACCACTGTGCTTCTGACCACAGTGTTTCTGACCAGTGTGTTTCTAACCAATGTGTTTCTGACCAGTGTGTATCTGACCAGTGTGTTTCTGGCCACTGTTTTTCTGACCACTGTGTTCCTGACCAGTTTGTTTCTGACCAGTTTGTTCCTGACCAATGTTTTTCTGACCAC
Source organism: Penium margaritaceum (assembly GCA_023375785.1). NCBI lineage: Eukaryota > Viridiplantae > Streptophyta > Zygnematophyceae > Desmidiales > Peniaceae > Penium > Penium margaritaceum. The sequence continues at coordinate 306,501 of SZWC01000190.1, forward strand.
TCTGTTTCTGACCAGTGTGTTTCTGACCATTGTGTTTCTGACCACTGTGTTTCTTACCCCCTTATAATCTTACACCCCCTTATTTTATGCCCTTTACCCATAGGAACCCTTATAATGTCATTTGGACAACATATGAACACCATGTGAGTTGGCTTAGTGCTTATAGAGTTAGATTCTGGAGCGATAGGTCATGGGTTTGAATCCTCGAACACGCAATATATAATAGGCTCACGACCTATGTACTGCCGTTGACCAACGAAATCCGCTGCGTGTGGTCTACGTCGATAACTCATAATACGAGTCACAAATGGTCAGAGGGGGAAACAATGGTTTTGGAACACCAAGTATCACATAGCAAGCACAAGGGGCTTCAATACGTTGTGGCACGGTGTGGAGACCATGCACGATGACCAACCAAAATAGGCATATGTCACTGACCATGTCCAAATAATGTCACTAAGTGTGGTAAACTTTGACAACTCACAACACGAGTCACAAATGGTCAGGGTGGAAGGTCATGGTTTGTGAATACTAGTTATCTACTAGCAAGTACAAATACCTTCAATATGTAGTGGCACAATGTGGCTTCAACGCACAGTGACCAACCAAAGTATGCATATTTCACTGAACATGACGAAATAACTTCACTTCATGAGGTCAACGTTGAAAACACATAACACGAGTCACAAATGGTCAGAGGGCAAAACAATGGATTGGGAACACTAGTTATCATCTAGGAAGTACAAAGACCTTCAACAAACAGTGGCACGGTATGGCTAGCGTGCACAGTGACCAACCAAAGGAGGCATACGACACTGACTACGACCGAATAAGTCAACTACGTGTGGTCAACATTGACAACTCATAACACGAGTCACAAATGGTCAGGGGGAGAGACAGTGGTTTGGGAAGCCTATGTATTGACTAGAAAGGACAAATAACTTTGAATTGTAGTGGCACGGTGTGGCTAATATGCACACCAAACAACCAAACTAGGCACATGTCACTGATCATTACCACATAATCTCAATATGGGTGGTCAACGTTGACCAACCATAACACGAGTCACAAACGTTCAGGACAGGAAACAATGCTATGGGAATATCGGTTATCAACTACCAAGTACAACGACCTTCAGTCAGTAGTAGCACGGTGTGGCTATCATGCACAATGACTGACCAAAGTAGGCATATGTACTGCCTTTGACCAAAGAAATCCACTGTGTGTGGTCAACGTTGACAACTCATAATAAGAGTCACAAATGGTCAGAGAGGGAAACAATGGTTTGGGAATACCAAGTATCATATAGCAAGCACAAGGGGCTTCAAGCTGTGGCACGGTGTGGAGACCATGCACGATGACCAACCAAAGTAGGCATATGACACTGACCATGACCAAGTAATGTCACCAAGTGTGGTGAACTTTGACAACTCACAACACGAGTCACAAATGGTCAGGGTGGAAGGTAATGGTTTGTGAATACTAGTTATCTACTAGCAAGTACAAATACCTTCAATATGTAGTGGCACAATGTGGCTTCAATGCAGAGCGACCAACCAAAGTATGCATATGTCACTAACCATGACGATCAAATTTCACTTCATGTGGTCAACGTTGAAAACGCATAACACGAGTCACAAATGGTCAGAGTGGAAAACAATGGACTGGGAAGCCTATGTATTGGCTAGAAAGGACAAAGAACTTCAATACGTAGTGGCACGGTGTGGCTAATATGCACACCAAACAATCAAACGAAGCATATGTCACTGATCATGACCAGAGAATTTCAATATGGGTGGTCAACGTTGACCAACCATAACACGAGTCACAAACGGTCAAGAGATGAAACAATGCTATGAGAATATTGGTTCTCAACTACCATGTACAATGACCTTCAGTCAGTAGTAGTGCGGTGTGGCTACCATGCACAATGACTGACCAAAGTAGGCATATTTACTGTCTTTGACCAAAGAAATCCGCTGTGTGTGGTCCACGTTGTCAACTCATAATACGAGTCACAAATGGTCAGAGGGGGAAACAATGGTTTGGGAACACCACGTATCACATAGGAAGCACAAGGGGCTTCAATACGTCGTGGCACGGTGTGTGGACCATGCACGATGACCAACCAAAGTAGGCATATATCACTGACCATGTCCAAATAATGTCACTAAGTGTGGTAAACTTTGACAACTCACAACACGAGTCACAAATGGTCAAGGTGGAAGGTAATGGTTCGTGAATACTAGTTATCTGCTAGCAAGTACAAATACCTTCAATATGTAGTGGCACAATGTGGCTTCAATGCACAGTGACCACCCAAAGTATGTGTATGTCACTGACCATGACGAAAGAATTTCACTTCATGTAGTCAACGTTGAAAACGCATAACACGAGTCACAAATGGTCAGAGGGGAAAACAATGGGTTGGGAACACTAGTTATCAACCAGGAAGTACAAAGGCCTTCAACAAGCAGTGGCACGGTATGGCTAGCGTGTACAGTGACCAACCAAAGGATGCATACGTCACTGACTACGACCGAATAAGTCCACTATGTGTGGTCAACATTGACAACTCATAACACGAGTCACAAATAGTCAGAGGGAGAGAAAATGGTTTGGGAAGCCTATGTATTGACTAGAAAGGACGAAGAACTTCAATACGTAGTGGACGGTGTGGCTAACATGCACACCAAACAACCAAACTAGGCATATGTCACTGATCATGACCACATTATTTCAATATGGGTGGTCAACGTTGACCAACCATAACACGAGTCACAAACGGTCAGGACAGTAAACAATGCTATGGGAATATCGGTTCTCAACTACCAAGTACAACGACCTTCGTTCAGTTGTAGCAGGGTGTGGCTACCATGTACAATGACCGACCAAAGTAGGCATATGTACTGCCTTTGACCAAAGAAATCCGCTCTGTGTGGTCAACGTTGACAACTCATAATAAGAGTCATAAATGGTCAGAGGGGGGAACAATGGTTTGGAAACACCAAGTATCACATAGCAAGCACAAGTGGCTTCAATAAGCTGTGGCCTGGTGTGGAGACCATGCACGATGACCAACCAAAGTAGGCATATGTCACTGACCATGACCAAATAATGTCACTAAGTGTGGTAAACTTTGACAACTCACAACACGAGTCACAAATGGTCAGGGTGGAAGGTAATGGTTTGTGAATACTAGTCATCTACTAGCAAGTACAAATACCTTCAATATGTAGTGGCAGAATGTGGCCTCAATGCACAGTGACCAACCAAAGTATGCATATGTCACTAATCATGAACAAATTTCACGTATGTGGTCAATGTTGAAAACGCATAACACGAGTCACAAATGGTGTGAGGGGAAAACAATGGATTGGGGACACTAGTTCTCAACTAGCAAGTACAAAGACCTTCAACAAGCAGTGGCACGGTATGGCTAGCGTGCACAGTGACCAACCAAATGATGCATACGTCACTGACTACGACCGAATAAGTCCACTATGTGTGGTCAACGTTGACAACTCATAACGCCAGTCCCAAATGGTCAGAGGGAGAGACAATGGTTTGGGAAGCATATGTATTAATTGGAAAGGACAAAGAACTTTAATACGTAGTGGCACGGTCTGGCTAGTATGCACACCAAACAATCAAACTTGGCATATGTCACTGATCATGACCACATTATTTCAATATGGGTGGTCAACGCTGACCAACCATAACACGAGTCACAAACGGTAAGAAGAGGAAACAATGCTATGAGAATATCGGTTCTCAACTACCAAGTACAATGACCTTCAGTCAGTAGTAGCACGGTGTGCCTACCATGCACAATGACCGACCAAATTAGGCATATGTACTGCCTTTGACCAGAGAAATCCGCTGTGTGTGGTCAACGTTGACAACTCATAATACAAGTCACAAATGGTCAGAGGGGGAAACAATGGTTTGCGGATACTTGATATCGACTAGCAAGTACAAAGAACTTCGATAAGTGGTGGAACGGTATGGCTACCATGCACAATGACCAACCAAAATATTATTGTGTCATTGAATAACATAAAAATAGTTTCACTGTGTCTTGTCAACTTTCCTTCTTACGCCTGGTCAATTGCAGCAATGGTTGAGAGGTTATTCAAGCTCGATGTTGCAAAATTCAAAACATAGTCTGCGTCAATTGTTTATGAATAAAATAAAATTGTTATCATTCATGACTTTGAATACTACCCTATGATCTTACACCCTGTTAATTTATGCCCTTTACCCATAGGAACCCTTATAATGTCATTTGGACAACATATGAACACCATGTGAGTTGGCTTAGTATTTATAGAGTTAGATTCTGGACCGATAGGTCCTGGGTTTGAATCCTCGTACGCGCAATATAGAAGAGGCTCGCGACCTGGGGGGGGGGGGCGGCCGTGTTGTGCTACCTCAACTCTACCTTCGAGCCTAAGCCGGGGGGGGGTAGGGGGGGTGTCATAATGCGGTCGCAAATCTGTCCTCCAGGTCGTCCACGGAACATCCCTCTAGGGGGTGAGAGGGAGTATTCCAGTGAAGGCACCTACGCGTAACAAATAAACAAAAACCGACCTGGTGTCAAAAGGAGAAACCTTTTGCTATTTATTGAATAGCAAGTGCAAATACTTTCAACAAGTAGTGGAACGGTGTGGCTACCATGTACAATGACCAACCAGATTAGGCATGTGCCACTTACCATGACCAAATTATTTTACTATGTGTGGTTAACGTTGACAACCCATACTATGGGTCACGAATTGTCAGAGGGGAAAACAATGGGTTGGGAACACCAAGCATCACATAGCAAGCACAGGGGGCTTCTATACGTTGTGGCACAGTGTGGAGACCATGCACGATGACAAACCAAAGTAGGCATATGTCACTGACCATGACCAAATAATGTCACTAAGTGTGGTAAACTTTGACAACTCACAACACGAGTCACAAATGGTCAGGGTGGAAAACAATGGTTTGTGAATATTAGTTGTCTACTAGCAAGTACAAATACCTTCAATATGTTGTGGCACAATATGGCTTCAATGCACAGTGACCAACCAAAGTATGCATATGTCACTGAACATGACCAAAGAATTTCACATTATGTGGTCAACGTTGAAAACGCATAACACGAGTCACAAATGGTCAGAGGGGAAAAAAATGGATTGGGAACACTAGTTATCAACCAGGAAGTACAAAGACCTTCAACAAGCAGTGGCACGGTATGACTAGCGTGCACTGTGACCAACCAAAGGATGCATACATCACTGACTACGACTGCATGAGTCCACTGTGTGTGGTCAACATTGACAACTCATAACACGAGTCACATATGGTAAGAGGGAGAGGCAATGGTTTGGGAACCCTATGTATTGACTAGAAAGGACAAAGAACTTCAACACGCAGTGGCACGGCGTGGCTAATATGCACACCAAACAACCAAACTAGGCATATGTCACTGATCATGACCACATAATTTCAATATGGGTGGTCAACGTTGACCAACCATAACACGAGTCACAAACGGTCAGGACAGGAATCAATGCTATGGGAATATCGGATCTCAACTACCAAGTACAATGACCTTCAGTCAGTAGTAGCACGGTGTGCCTACCATGCACAATGACCGACCAAAGTAGGCATATGTCACTGATCATGACCACATAATTTCAATATGGGTGGTCAACGTTGACCAACCATAACACGAGTCACAAACGGTCAGGACAGGAAACAATGCTATGGGAATATCGGTTCTCAACTACCAAGTACAACGACCTTCAGTCAGTAGTAGCACAGTGTGGCTACCATGCACAATGATCGAACAAATTAGGCACATGTACTGCCTCTGATCAAAGAAATCCGATGTGTGTGGTCAACGTTGACAACTCATCATACGAGTCACAAATGGTCAAAGGGGGAAACAATGGTTTGGGAACACCAAGTATCACATGGCAAGCACAAAGGGCTTCAATACGTTGTGGCACGGTGTGGAGACCATGCACGATGACCAACCAAAGGAGGCATATGTCACTGACCATGACCAAGTAATGTCACTAAGTGTAGTAAACTTTGACAACTCACAACACGAGTCACAAATGGTCAGGGTGGAAGGTAATGGTTTGTGAAAACCTGTTATCTACTAGCAAGTACAAATACCTTCAATATGTAGTGGCACAATGTGGCTTCAATGCACGTTGATCAATAAAAGCATGCATATGTCACTAACCACGACAAACAAATTTCACTTCATGTGGTCAACGTTGAAAACGCATAACACGAGTCACAAATGGTCCGAGGGGAAAGCAATGGATTGGGAAGCCTATGTATTGGCTAGAAAGGACAAAGAGCTTCAATACGTAGTGGCACGGTGTGGCTAATATGCACCCCAAACAATCAAACTAGGCATATGTGACTGATCATGACCATAGAATTTCAATATGGGTGGTCAACGTTGACCAACCATAACACATGTCACAAACGGTCAGGAGAGGAAACAATGCTATGAGAATATTGGTTCCCAACTACCGAGTATAATGACCTTCAGTCAGTAGTAGCACGGTGTGGTTACCATGCACAATGACCGACCAAAGTAGGCATATCTACTGCCTTTGACGAAAGAAATCCGCTGTGTGTGGTTCACGTTTACAGCTCATAATACGAGTCACAAATGGTCAGAGGGGGAAACAATGGTTTGGGAACACCAAGTATCACATAGCAAGCACAAGGGGCTTCAATACGTTTAGGCACGGTGTAGAGACCATGCACGATGACCAACCAAAGTAGGCATATGTCACTGACCATGACCAAATAATGTCACTAAGTGTGGTAAACTTTGACAACTCACAACACGAGTCACAAATGGTCAGGGTGGAAGGTAATGGTTTGTGAATACTAGTTATCTACTAGCAAGTACAAGGACCTTCAATCTGTAGTGGCACAATGTGGCTTCAATGCACACTGACCAACCAAAATATGCATATGTCACTGGACATGACAAAAGACTTTCACTTCATGTTGTCAACGTTGAAAACGCATAACACGAGTCACAAATTATCAGAGGGGAAAACAATGGATAAGGAACACTAGATATCAACTAGGAAGTACAAAGACCTTCAACAAGCAGTGGCACAGTATGGCTAGCGTGCACAATGACCAACCAACGGATGCATTCGTCACTGACTACGACCGAATAAGTCCACTATGTGTGGTCAACATTGACAACTCATAACACGAGTCACAAATGGTTAGAGGGAGAGACAATGGTTTGGGAAGCCTATGTATTGACTAGAAAGGACAAATAACCACAATACGTAGTGGCACGGTGTGGCTAATATGGACACCAAACAACCAAACTAGGCATATGTCAATGATCGTGACCACTGAATTTCAATGTGGGTGGTCAACGTTGACCAACCATAACACGAGTCACTAACGGTCAGGACAGGAAAAATTAATATGGGAATATCGGTTCTCAACTACCAAGTACAACGATCTTAAGTCAGTAGTAGCACGGTGTGGCTGCCATGCACAATGACCGACCAAAGAAGGCATATGTAATGCCTTTGACCAAAGAAATCCGCTGTGTGTGGTCAATGTTGACAACTCATAACACGAGTCACAAATGGTCAGAGGGGGAAACAATGGTTTGGGAAAACCAAGTATCACAGAGCAAGAAAAAGGGGCTTCAATACATTGTGGCACAGTGTGGAGACCATGCACGATGACCAACCAAAGTAGGCATATGTCACTGACCATGACCAAATAATGTCACTAAGTGTGGTAAACTTTGACAACTAACAACACGAGTCACAAATGGTCATGGTGGAAGGTAATGGTTTGTGAATACTAGTTATCTACTAGCAAGTACAAATAACTTCAATATGTAGTGGCACAATGTGGCTTCAATGCACAGTGACCACCCAAATTATGCATATGTCCCCGTGACCATGACGAAAGAATTTCACTTCATGTGGTCAACGTTGAAAACGAATAACACGAGTCACAAATGGTCAGAGGGGAAAACAATGGGTTGGGAACACTAGTTATCAACTAGCAAGTACAAAGACCTTCAACAAGCAGTGGCACGGTATGGCTAGCGTGCACAGTGACCAACCAAAGGATGCATAAGTCACTGACTACGACCGAATAAGTCCACTGTGTGTGGTCAACATTGACAACTCATAACACGAGTCACAAATGGTCAGAGGGAGAGAGAATGGTTTGGGAAGCCTATGTATTGACTAGAAAGGAAGAAGAACTTCAATACGTAGTGGCACGGTGTGGCTAATATGCACACCAAACAACCAAACTAGGCATATGTCACTGACCATGACCACATAACTTCAATGTGGGTGGTCAACGTTGACCAACCATAACACGAGTCACAAACGGTCAGGACAAGAAACAATGCTATGGAAATATCGGTTCTCAACTACCAAGTACAACGACCTTCATTCAGTAGTAGCACGGTGTGGCTACCATGTACAACAACCGACCAAAGAAGGCATATGTACTGCCTTTGACCAAAGAAATCCGCTGCGTGTGGTCAACGTTGACAACTCATAATACGAGTCACAAATGGTCAGAGGGAGGAACAATGGTTTGGGAACACCACGTATCACATAGCAAGCACAAGGGGCGTCAATACGTTGTGGCACCGGGTAGAGACCATGCACGACGACCAACCAAAGTAGGCATATGTCACTGACCATGACCAAACAATGTCACTAAGTGTGGTAAACTTTGACAACTTACAACACGAGTCACAAATGATCAGGGTGGAAGATAATGGTTTGTGAATACTAGTTCTCTACTAGCAAGTACAAATACCTTCAATATGTAGTGGCACAATGTGGCTTCAATGCACAGTGACCAACCAAAGTATGCATATGTCACTGAACATGACGAAAGAATTTCACTTCATGTGGTCAACGTTGAAAACGCATAACACGAGTCACAAATGGTCAGAGGGGAAAACAATGGATTGGGAACACTAGTTATTAACTAGGATGTACAAAGACCTTCAACAAGCAGTGGCACGGTATGGCTAGCGTGCACAGTGACCAACCCAGGGATGCATAGGTCACTGACTACGACCGAATAAGTCAACTATGTGTGGTCAACGCTGACAACTCATAACACGAGTCACAAATGGTCAAAGGGAGAAACAATGGTTTGGGAAGCCTATGTATTGACTAGAAAGGACAAAGAACTTCAATACGTAGTGGCACGGTGTGGTTAATATGCACACCAAACAACCAAACGAGGCATATGTCACTGATCATGACCACAGAATTTCAATATGGGTGGTCAACGTTGACCAACCATAACACGAGTCAAAAATGGTTAGGACAGGAAACAATGCTATGGGAATACAAGATCTCAACTACCAAGTACAACGACCTTCAGTCAGTAGTAGCACGGTGTGGCTACCATGCACAATGACCGACCAAAGTAGGCATATGTACTGCCTTTGACCAAAGAAATCCACTCTGTGTGGTCAACGTTGACAACTCATAATACGAGTCACAAATGGTCAGAGGGGGAAACAATGGTTTGGGAACACCAAGTACCACATAGCAAGCACACGGGGCTTCAATACGTTGTGGCACAGTGTGGAGACCATGCACGATGACCAACCAAAGTAGGCATATGTCACTGACCATAACCAAGTAATGTCACTAAGTGTGGTAAACTTTGACAACACACAACACGAGACACAAATGGTCAGGGTGGAAGGTAATGGTTTGTGTATACTAGTTATCTACTAGCAAGTACAAATACCTTCAATATGTAGTGGCACAATGTGGTTTCAATGCACAGTGACCAACCAAAGTATGCATATGTCACTAACCATGACGAACAAATTTCACTTCATGCGGTCAACGTTGAAAACGCATAACACGAGTCACAAATGATCAGAGGGAAAAACAATGGATTGGGAAGCCTATGTATTTGCTAGAAAGGACAAAGAACTTCAATACGTAGTGGCACGGTGTGGCTAATATGCACACCAAACAATAAAACTAGGCATATGACACTGATCATGACCAGAGAATTTCAATATGGGTGGTGAACGTCTAGCAACCATAACACGAGTCACAAACGAGCAGGATAGGAAACAATGCAATGAAATATCTGTTCTCAACTACCAAGTACAATGACCTTCAGTCAGTAGTAGCGCGGTGTGGCTTCTATGGAAAATGACCGACCAAAGTAAGTATATGTTTTCTGCCTTTGACAAAATAAATCCGCTGTGTGTGGTCCACGATGACAACTCATAATGCAAGTCACAAATGGTCAGAGGGGAAAACAATGGTTGGGGAACACCATGTATCACATAGCAAGCACAAGGGGATTCAATACGTTGTGGCACGGTGTGGGGACCATGCACGATGACCAACCAAAGTAAGCATATGTCACTGACCATAACCAAATAATGTCACTAAGTGTGGTAAACTTTGACAACTCACAACACGAGTCACAAATGGTCAGGGTGGAAGGAAATGGTTTGTGAATACTAGTTATCTACTAGCAAGTACAAATACCTTCAATATGTAGTGGCACAATGTGGTTTCAATGCACAGTGACCACCCAAAGTATGCATATGTTACTGAGCATGACGAAAGAATTTCACGTCATGTGGTCAACGTTGAAAACGCATAACACGAGTCACAAATGGTCAGAGGGGAAAACAATGGGTTGGGAACACTAGTTATCAACTAGCAAGTACAAAGACCCTCAACAAGCAGTGGCACGGTATGGCTAGCATGCACAGTGACCAACCAAAGGATGCATACGTCACTGACTACGACCGAATAAGTCCACTATGTGTCGTCAACATTGACAACTCATAACACGAGTCAAAAATGGTCAGAGGGAGAGAAAATGGTTTGGGAAGCATATGTATTGACTAGAAAGGACAAAGAACTTCAATACGTAGTGGCACGGTGTGGCCAATATGCACACCAAACAACCAAACTAGGCATATGTCACTGATCATGACCACATACATTCAATATGGGTGGTCAACGTTGACCAACCATAACACGAGTCACAAACGGTTAGGACAGGAAACAATACTATGGGAATATCGGTTCTCAACTACCAAGTACAACGACCTTCATTCAGTAGTAGCACGGTGTGGCTACCATGTACAATGACCGACCAGAGTAGGCATATGTACTGCCTTTGACCAAAGAAATCACCTGTGTGTGGTCAGCGTTGACAACTCATCATACGAGTCACAAATGGTCAGAGGGGGAAAAAATGGTTTGGGAACATCAAGTATGACATAGCAAGCACAAGGGGCTTCAATACGTTGTGGCACGGTGTGGAGACCATGCAAGATGACCAACCAAAGTAGAGATATGTCACTGACCATGACCAAATAATGTCACTAAGTGTGGTAAACTTTGACAACTCACAACACGAGTCACAAATGGTCAGGGTGGAAGGTAATGGTTTGTGAATACTAGTTATCTACTAGCAAGTAAAAATACCTTCAGTATGTAGTGGCACAATCTGGCTTCAATGCACAGTGACCAACCAAAGTATGCATATGTCCCTGAACATGACGAAAGAATTCAACTTCATGTGGTCAACGTTGAAAACGCATAACACGAGTCCCAAATGGTCAGAGGGGGAAACAATCGATTGGGAACACTAGTTATCAACTAGGAAGTACAAAGACCTTCAACAAGTAGTGGCACGGTATGGCTAGCGTGCACAGTGACCAACCAAAGGATACATACGTCACTGACTACGATCGAATAAGTCCACTATGTGTGGTCAACATTGACAACTCATAACATGAGTCACAAATGGTCAGAGGGAGATACAATGGTCTGGGAAACATGTGTATTGACTAGAAAGGACAAAAAACTTAAATACGTAGTGGCACGATGTGGCTAATATGCACACCAAACAACCAAACTAGGCATATTTCACTGATCATGACCACATAATTTCAATATGTGTTGTCAACGTTGACCAACCATAACACGAGTCACAAACGGGCAGGATAGGAAACAATGTTATGGGAATATCGGTTCTCAACTACCAAGAACAACGACCTCCAGTCAGTAGTAGCACGGTGTGGCTACCATCCACAATGTCCGACCAAAGTAGGCATATGTACTGCCTTTGACCAAAGAAATCCGTTGTGTGTGGTCAACATTGACAAATCATAACACGAGTCACAAATGGTCAGAGGGGGAAACAATGGTTTGGGAACACCAAGTATCACATAGCAACCGCAAGGGGCTTCAATATGTTGTGGAACGGTGTGGAGACCCTGCACGATGACCAACCAAAGTAGGCATATGTCTCTGACCATGACCAAGCAATGTCACTAAGTGTGGCAAACTTTGACAACTCACAACACGAGTCACAACTGGACAGGGTGGAAGGTAATGGGTTCTGAATACTGGTTATCTACTAGCAAGTACAAATACCGTCAATATGTATTGGCACAATGTGCCTTCAATGCATAGTGACCAACCAGAGTATGCATATGTCACTAACCATGAGGAACAAATTTCACGTCATGTGGTCAACGTTGAAAACGCATAACACGAGTCACAGATGGTCAGAGGGGAAAACAATGGATTGGGAAGCCTATGTATTGGCTAGAAAGGACGAAGAACTTCAATACATAGTGGCACGGTGTGGCTAATATGCACACCAAATAATCAAACTAGGCACATGTCACTGGTCATGACCAGGGAATTTCAATATGGGTGGTCAACGTTTACCAACCATAACACGAGTCACAAACGGTCTGGAGAGGAAACAATGCTATGAGAATATCGGTTCTCAACTACCACGTACAATGACCTTCAGTCAGTAGTAGCGCGGTGTGGCTACCATGCACAATGACCAACCAACGTAGGCATATTTACTGCCTTTGACCAAAGAAATCCGCTGTGTGTGGTCCACGTTGACAACTCATAATACGAGTCACAAATGGTCGGAGGGGGAAACAATGGTTTGGGAACATAAAGAATCACATAGCAAGCACAAGGGGCTTCAATACGTTGTGGCACGGTGTGGGGACCATGCACCATGACCAACCAAAGTAGGCATATGTCACTGACCATGACCAAATAATGTCACTGAGTGTGGTAAACTTTGACAACTCACAACACGAGTCACAAATGGTTAGGGTGGAAGGTAATGGTTTTTTAATACTAGGTATCTACTAGCAAGTACAAATACCTTCAATATGTAGTGGCACAACGTGACTTCAATGCACAGTGACCACCCTAAGTATGCATATGTCACTGACCATGACGAAATAATTTCACTTCATGTGGTCAACGTTGAAAATGCATAACACGAGTCACAAATGGTCAGAGGGGAAAACAATGGGTTTGGAACACTAGTTATCAGCTAGGAAGTACAAAGACGTTCAACAAGCAGTGGCGCGGTATGGCTACTGTGCAGAGTGACCAACCAAAGGATGTATACGTCACTGACTATGACCGAATAAGTCCACTATGTGTGGTCAACATCGACAACTCATAACACGCGTCACAAATGGTCAGAGGGAGAAAAAACGGTTTGGGAAGCCTATGTATTGACTAGAAAGGACAAAGAACTTCAATACGTAGTGGCACGGTGTGGCTAATATGCACACCAAGCAACCCAACTAGGCATATGTCACTGATCATGACCACATAATTTCAATATGGGTGGTCAACGTTGACCAACCATAACACGAGTCACAAACGGTAAGAATAGGAAACAATGCTATGAGAATATCGGTTCTCAACTACCAAGTACAATGACCTTCAGTCAGTAGTAGCACGGTGTGCCTACCATGCACAATGACCGACCAAAGTAGGCATATGTACTGCCTTTGACCAGAGAAATCCGCTATGTGTGGTCAACGTTGACAACTCATAATACGAGTCACAAATGGTCAGAGGGGGAAACAACGGTTTGGGAATACTTGGTATCAACTAACAAGTACAAAGACCTTTGATAAGTGGTGGCACGGTATGGCTACCATGCACAATGACCAACCAAAAAATTCTTGTGTCATTGAATATCTTAAATAGAGTTTCACTGTGTCTTGTCAACTTTCCTTCTTACGGCTGGTCAATCGCAGCAATGGTTGAGAGGTTATTCAAGCTCGAAGTTGCAAAATTCAAAACTTAGTTTGCGTCAATTGTTTATGAATAAACTGAAATTGTTATCATTCATACTTTTGAAAACTACCCTATAATCTTACACCCCCCTTATTTTATGCCCTTTACTCATATGAACCCTTACAATGTCATTTGGACAACATATGAACACCATGTGAGTTGGGTTAGTGCTTATAGAGTTAGATTCTGGAGCGATAGGTCCTGGGCTTGAATCCTCGTATGCGCAATATAGAATAGGCTCGCGACCTGGGGGGGGGGGGGTGTTGTGCTACCTCAACTCAACCTTCGAGCCTAAGCCGTGGGGAGGTAGGGGGGGTGTCATAATGCGGTCGCAAATCTGTCCTCCAGGTCGTCCACGGAACATCCCTCTAGGGGGTGGGAGGGAGTATTCCAGTGAAGGCACCTACGCGTAACAAATAAACAAAAACTGACCTGGTGTCAAAGGGAGAAACCTTTTGCTATGTATTGATTAGCAAGTACAAATACTTTCAACAAGTAGAGGAACGGTGTGGCTACCATGTACAATGACCAACCAGATTAGGCATGTGCCACTTACCATGACCAAATAATTGTACTATGTGTGGTTAACGTTGACAACCCATAATATGGGCCACGAATTGTCAGAGGGGGAAACAATGGGTTGGGAACACCACGAATCACATAGCAAGCACAGGGGGCTTCAATACGTCGTGGCACGGTGTGGAGACTATGCACGATGACCAACCAAAGTAGGCATATGTCACTGACCATGACCAAATAATGTCACTTAGTGTGGTAAACTTTGACAGCTCACAACATGAGTCACAAATGATCAGAGTGGAAGGTAATGGTTTGTGAATACTAGTTATGTACTAGAAAGTACAAACACCTTCAATATGTAGTGGCACAATGTGGTTTCAATGCACAGTGACCAACCAAAGTATGCATATGTCACTGAACATGAGGAAATAACTTCACTTCATGTGGTCAACGTTGAAAACGCATAATACGAGTCACAAATGGTTAGAGGGTAAAACAATGGATTGGGAACACTAGATATCAACTAGGAAGTACAAAGACCTTCAACAAGAAGTGGCACGGAGTGGCTAGTGTGCACAGTGACCAACCAAAGGATGCATACGTCACTGACTACGACCGAATAAGTCCACTATGTGTGGTCAACATTGACAACTCATAACACGAGTCACAAATGGTCAGACGGAGAGACAATGGTTTGGGAAGCCTATGTATTGACTAGAAAGGACAAAGAACTTCAATACGTAGTGGCACGGTGTGGCTAATATGCACACCAAACAACCAAACTAGGCATATGTCACTGATCATGACCACATAATTTCAATACGGGTGGCCAACGTCGACCAACCATAACACGAGTCACAAATGGTCAGACGGAGAGACAATGGTTTGGGAAGCCTATGTATTGACTAGAAAGGACAAAGAACTTCAATACGTAGTGGCACGGTGTGGCTAATATGCACACCAAACAACCAAACTAGGCATATGTCACTGATCATGACCACATAATTTCAATACGGGTGGCCAACGTCGACCAACCATAACACGAGTCACAAACGGTCAGGACAGGAAACAATGTTATGGGAATATCGGTTCTCAACTACCAATTACAACAACCTTCAGTCAGTAGTAGCACAGCGAGGCTACCATGCACAATGACCGACCAACGTAGGCATATGTACTGCCTTTGACCAAAGAAATCCGCTGTGTGTGGTCAACGTTGACAACTCACAATACGAGTCACAAATGGTCAGAGGGGGAACAATGGTTTGGGAACACCAAGTATCACATAGCAAGCACAAGGGGCTTCAATACGTTGTGGCACGGTGTGGAGACCATGCACTATGACCAACCAAAGTAGGCATATGTCGCTGACCATGACCAAGTAATGTCACTAAGTGTGGCAAACTTTGACAACTCACAACACGAGTCACAAATGGTCAGGGTGGAAGGTAATGGTTTGTCAATACTAGTTATCTAGAAGCAAGTACAAATACCTTCAATATGTAGTGGCACAATGTGGCGTCGATGCACAGTGACCAACCAAAGTATGCATATGTCACTAACCATGACGAACAAATTTCACTTCATGTGGTCAACGCTGAAAACGCATAACACGAGTCACAAATGGTCAGAGGGGAAAGCAATGGATTGGGAAGCCTGTGTATTGGCTAGAAAGGACAAAGAACTTCAATACGTAGTGGCACGGTGTGGCTTATGTGCACACCAAACAATCAAACTAGTCATATGTCACATATCATGACACGAGAATTTAAATATGGGTGGTCAACGTTGACCAACCATAACACAAGTCAAAAACGGTCAGGAGAGGAAACAGTGCTATGAGAATATCGGTTCTCAATTACCAAGTACAATGCCCTTCAGTCAGTAGTAGCGCGGTGTGGCTACCTGTCAACCGGCCTGAGGCAAACAGACTAGAAAATAGGGCCGACACAATAGCTCCTGCCGTCCGCTCTTATCATTTCAGCTAGGAGAAGATATCACCCTCAGGATCAGGGTTCCACACTGAGCAGTTGCTAGGCAATCACTTGCTAGCAACTGTGTCGACTTAACACTTTGTCACTTTCGCGCGAGGTGCTAGTCAAAGACTAACTCCGGGGCTTAGACCAACCAGTGTCTTCTTTATACTGTTCCTTAGTTGGACAACTCTGTGAGGAGCATCTAAGGCCAGATTGTGTAATTAGAATGAGGAATGAGCCTGGTACATATAGTCCTAGGCCTGGCTTCTAAGGTGTGTGGGTAGTGACACTTTTGGGGTGGTCACTCCACACCACCTCACCAGTCCGCCAATTTGCGCATCCACTGACCGCCAAGTGGCGCACTCTCCTCATGCATGGAGAAGTGTCTAAGAAACTTCCCCTGTGCTAGAAGGTCAGAAAACCTCATGCGCACATCAAGGCTCAATCGCAGGACTTGTTGTCCCTAAGTCCAACATGCTATCCATTGCGCTACACTTATGGTGTCTCGCTTGGACTTGCACCACGAACAAGGTTTGGGGGACTTACTCCAAGGGAGCAGTGCATGCCCAACCTGTCCGTCAACCCATAGCAGTGGCCATGGAGCACAGAAGAACAACAATATCTCTCTTGCACCGTAGGCCACCTGCTGTGGTAGTTTTCTTCGGCATGAACCTGTAGCTCTAGGTTGTGTTTGTGCATGTCAGTTTTTTGTTTTTTTGGTCTGTGGTTCTCATCTCTTGCATCCACCATGCCGACTCCTCGAGCACCTGCAACATGCAAATCACTGTCTAGCGGCTTTGTCAAGAAGTCCTTAAGCTTTTTCTTGGTTGCTACGTGCTCCAGTTCCACGACACCCTTGGCGATACGGTCATGTGAGTAGTGGTACCAAATATTGATGTGATTTGTACGCCGGGAGATCATGTCGTCCTCTGCCATAGCCATGGCACTTTGGTTGTCAATGCGGATGACCGTTGCCTCCTCTTGTGGTGCCTTGATCTCATCGAGCAAACTGTGAATCCACTGTGTTTCCTTGCACACTTCAGAGAGTGCAATGTACTCCGTCTCAGCAGTAGAAAGCGAGACGCAGTCCTGCTTCCTGCTCGCCCAAGATATCGCACCACCGTTGAGAAAACAAACAATCCCTGAGGTGGACTTCCTGTCATCAATCCGTCCTCCCCAGTCCGCGTCAGTGTAGCATGTCAGCCGCAGCAAGTCTGATCCTTCTAGACCTCCAAACCGAAGTCCGACGTGCCAAGTCATTTTGAGGTAGTGAAAAATCCGCTTCACGACTTGCCAATGTCCTGGCCCAGGGTTGGCCACAAACCTGCTCACCTGACCAACTGCAAAAGCAATGTCAGGTCGTGTTCCCACCATTGCATACATGAGTCTTCCAACGGCGGACTGGTATGGAATGTTTTGCATCTCCCGTCGGTCTGCCTCGTTGCTTGGTGACATGGAGGAGGAGAGCTTGAAGTCTGAGGGCATGGGGGTGCTGGCGGGCTTGCAGTCCTCCATGTTGTAGCGCTTCAAAATGTCCATGATGTACTTGGTCTGGTTGAGCTGGATGGTCCCCGGTTTGCAGTTGCGGTGAACAGCAATCCCGAGGTAGTACTCGAGAGATCCCATCTCCTTCATCTTAAATCTGCTGGCCAGATTTTTCTTGAGGTCTGTGAGGGCCTCCTGCGAGGAAGAACACATGATAAGATCATCCACGTACAACGCCACAAGTAGCAAGCCACGTTTGTCCTCCCGCACATAGACGCTAGGGTCATTTTTGCAATATGCAAATGAGATCTCAGCCATGAAGCTGTCCATCTCCTTGTACCAGATATGTGGGGCCTGTTTCAGTCCGAACAACGCCTTCACCAGCTTGCACACCTTACCCTCGGGTCCTTTGACACCTTCCGGTACCTCCATTAGAACCTCCGTGTCGAGCTTCCCATAAAGAAAGGCTGTCTTCACATCCATTTGGTGGATCTCAAGGTCTTTGGCGGCAGCGACAGCAAGTAGGGACCTCATGGAGGCAAACGCGAGGACCGGTGCGAAGTTCTCATCGTACTTAGAACCTGCGCGCTGTGTGAACCCTTTTCCCACGACCCTTACCTTGTACTTGTTGATGCTATCATCTTGCTTCCGCTTCAACCTGAGCACCCACTTTGAGCCCACCACGTGAGCATTAGCGGGTCTGTCCACCAGCACCCATGTGCCATTTTCTTCGATGGACGCGAGCTCGCTGTCCACCGCCTCCTTCCACTTGGCGGCATCGGGCCTTGCCAGCGCTTCAGCCACAGTGAGCGGCTCTCCCTGAGCCAAACAGGACCAGCTCAGTCCAGTCCAGCTTCCAGTGTCAGCGTCATACTTTGGAGTTTGTTTTCTTTGTCGTGTGCTGCGACGTTGCATTGCTAGTGGATGTTTGCCATGCTGTTGCTCCTGTGGTGTTGGCTGCCNCAACCACTCTCCCTGTTTTGGAGCTTCCGTGGGATCAAGCATCTCTTCCTTGCCTGGTTTCCTCTCGTCAAAGGTGACATCCCGGATGGTGATGAGTCTTCTTCTTGCCAGGTCCCACAAGCGATGTGTCTTGTGGGCCCGTCTCATAGCCCACCATAACGCACTTTCGTGCTCTTGAATCCAGCTTGCCGGCACCCTCACCCGCCTGGACCTTTGCCCATGCGGTGCAGCCGAATACTTTCAGGTGTGATGCGTCCGGCTTCTTCTCTGACCAAACTTCTTGTGGTGTCATCTGTTGCTTTCCCTTCTTCTTTCCGCGCCTGCCCAGAGCAGCCGCAGGAGTCAGGTTGACAAGATAGCATGCCGTTCTTGCCGCCTCTGCCCAGAACCGTGATGGAAGCTTTGCATCAAAGAGCATGCTACGCACGATGCCGATGATGGTCTGATTCATCCGTTTGGCAACACCATTGCTCTGCGGCGTGTAAGGCGTTGTGGGCTGGTGGTTGATTCCATGTTGCCGTAACCAGCTTTGCATGCCTCGTACTCTCCGCCGTTGTCGCTCCACATCCCTTTGACTCTCTTTCCGGTCTGCCGCTTCACCATGGCGACAAACTCCTACAACGTTTCTCTGACTTCTCCCTTTGTTTTGAGGAAGAAGATCCACACCTTGCAGCTGTGGTCGTCTACGAAGGTCAGAAAATACTTGCTACCACCATTTGATGCCGTGCGAAAGGGCCCGCACACGTCGGTGTGAATCAGGTAAAGTGCTGATTTTGCGCGGCGACCATTGCGCTCAAAGCAAGTTTGCTTGGTCTTGCCTTGGAGGCAAGGTTCACAAAGGCTGCCACACTCAACCGCATCCTTCTTGCAACCATCCATGCCACGGACCAGCTGTTGTTGCTGAATGACTTGGAGCGTGCTGTTTGCAACGTGCCCAAATCGTCTGTGCCACAGATCAATGTCTTCGTCCTTTGCGGCAGAGGATGCTTTTTCAGTTCTTGTTGGTGTGCTCTCCTCCGTTGGTGCCGAGACCACTGCCTCCGCTGCATCCGCATGACCCTCGTCTTCCAAGGTCTTTGCTGCCGTTGTCTGCGATATGTAGAGTCCGTCAACCCGTGGAACCTGTGCCACGAGATCTTTGTTGGCATAGAGGACCTTGATGTCCTCGTTCCTGGCGATGACCGCCTTCTTCTGTGTGAACACCACTGTCATGTCATTGTCCGTTATCTTTGACACAAACAGAAGGTTTGCCGCAAAGGAGGGCATGTAGACCACGTCACGTAGTCGTAGATCCTTCTGTGCACCAGTAAGGTTGATGCTCATCAGCTTGTCTCTCACGCCCTTTGCGTTGACGACACTGCCGTTTTCACATCTGAACCGCCGATCGGTGGGGCCGATGGAGACAAATCCAGCCTGGTCGTTGAGGGAGTGATGATCAGTGCCGGAGTCGAGCCCAAAAGCTCCTGGCGTGAGCAGCGTCACTCCTTTTGCTGGAGGCATGCTCTGTGCCATCATGTTGGTGGCCTCTTTGCCACCCTTTTTGTTGCCTTTGTTCCCACCGCTTCCGCCGTCTTCCTTCTTTGGCGACCTGCACTCTCTTGCCCAGTGCCCAGGTTTGCCGCAGTTGTGGCAGTTACCCTGTCACTTGGGTGCCTTGCCGCCATTGTTGCCTCCGCCGCCACCGCTGCCGCTGCCGCCTTTCTGACCAAAGGCTGACCCTTTGCTCCCACGGCCACCGTAGCGTGCGGCATAGGCTAAGAAGTTAGCCTCACTTCCGCTGCGGCGCATGGCCTCGTTTCGCACGTACTCGGACACTGCCGTGTACGTCAGGTCGTCCTCCTTCCAGCCGCCCATGACGGTGATCATTGGACTCCAGCTCTTCGGTAGCACCATGAGGAGGATCATGGCTTGCATGTTCTTGTCAAGGTCCCAGTTCATCTGGCGAGCCTCGCCAAGGAGTCCTTCAAACTCCTGTAGGAAATCGAGGATTGATTCGCCCTCATTCACCCGCATGCTGATCAGCCGTTGTAGGATGAATAGTCTTTTCACGAGAAGGTGGATTGGTGCACGCGCTTGAGCTTGTCGTAAGCTTCGGAAGCCAGCGTGTACCCGGCAACGATGGGAACATACTTCTTGGCTATCGCTTTGCTGAGGAATGACATTACAATATCATTTCGATCCATCCAAGCCTCATGCTCAGATGTGCCTTCCGCGGGAACGTGCTCCTCTCCCTTCAGTAGCTTGATGAAGCCGCGCACCTTCATCGCCAGCTCAAACTGCCATCTCCAAAGGGGGAAGTCAGTCCCCTCGAAAATGGGGATTCCTCCCACGGGTCCAAGACCTTGCGCCATTGACATAGCACTCAAATTTGCTCCAGTGGTCTGCCCTGTGGTAGCCACTGTTGAGCTTGAGGACTGCCCTGCGGCAGCCCCCACTCCTCCGGATGAGTCAACCATTTTTGTTGCCCTTGTCTGCTTCCCATGTCTCTACTGCGTTGAGGCCGATGTAGGCTGATGTTAGCTGATGTCTGCTACCGGTTTTAGGATGCAGATCCGTTGTTTACCCCTCTAGCTGCTGTTCACCTGCAGACACATAATATATCTACCCCAACACACCCAGGGTCTTGCCACCAAGGGCAGAGCTTGTCCTGGTTGGGACACAAGGGTCGTGCCTCCAAGGGCAGAGCTTGTCCGTAGTCCTTGTGTGCTAAGTGCAGACCAAGCCGTTTGAGCTGATGAAGCTGATGGAGCTGAAGGAGTTGATGGAGCCGGCGTGTGCACCTGGATAGAGCATACCAGAGTTGAGCGAAGCGTGCCTTACAACTGGTCAGTGTGGGCCCATAACCCTTTGTCAACCGGCCTGAGGCAAACGGACTGGAAAACAGGGCCGACACAATAGCACCTACCGTCCGCTCCTATCATTTCAGCTAGGAGAAGATATCACCCTGAGGATCATGGTTCCACATTGAGCACTTGCTAGGCAATCACTTGCTAGCAACTGTGTCCACTTAACACTTGGTCACTTTCGTGTGAGGTGCTAGTCAAAGACTAACTCCTGGGGCTTAGAGCAACCAGTGTCTTCTTTATACTGTTCCTTAGTTGGACAACTCTGTGAGGAGCATCTAAGGCCAGATTGTGTAATTAGAACGAGGAACGAGGAATGAGCCTGGTTGCGGAGTGGTGCGAACTTGTTGCGGAGTGGTGCGAACTTGTTGCGGAGTGGTGCGAACTGGTTGCGGAGTGGTGTGAATTGGTTGCGGAGTGGTGCGAGCTGGTTGCGGAGTAGTGCGAACTGGTTGTGGAGTTGTGCGAACTGGTTGCGGAGTGGTGCAAACTGGTTGCAGAGTGGTGCGAACCGGTTGCGGAATGGCGGGAACTGGTTGCGAAGTGGTGCAAACTGGTTGCAGAGTGGTGCGAACGGGTTGCGGAATGGCGGGAACTGGTTGCGAAGTGGTGCAAACTGGTTGCAGAGTGGTGCGAACGGGTTGCGGAATGGCGGGAACTGGTTGCGAAGTGGTGCAAACTGGTTGCAGAGTGGTGCGAACGGGTTGCGGAATGGCGGGAACTGGTTGCGAAGTGGTGCAAACTGGTTGCAGAGTGGTGCGAACGGGTTGCGGAATGGCGGGAACTGGTTGCGAAGTGGTGCAAACTGGTTGCAGAGTGGTGCGAACGGGTTGCGGAATGGCGGGAACTGGTTGCGAAGTGGTGCAAACTGGTTGCAGAGTGGTGCGAACGGGTTGCGGAATGGCGGGAACTGGTTGCGAAGTGGTGCAAACTGGTTGCAGAGTGGTGCGAACGGGTTGCGGAATGGCGGGAACTGGTTGCGAAGTGGTGCAAACTGGTTGCAGAGTGGTGCGAACGGGTTGCGGAATGGCGGGAACTGGTTGCGAAGTGGTGCAAACTGGTTGCAGAGTGGTGCGAACGGGTTGCGGAATGGCGGGAACTGGTTGCGAAGTGGTGCAAACTGGTTGCAGAGTGGTGCGAACGGGTTGCGGAATGGCGGGAACTGGTTGCGAAGTGGTGCAAACTGGTTGCGGAGTGGTGCGAACTGGTTGCAGAATGGTGTGAACTGGTTGCGGAGTGGTGCGAGCTGGTTGCGGAGTGGTCCAAACTGGTTGCGAAGTGGTGCCAACTGGTTGCGGAGTGGTGCGAACTGGTTGCGGAGTGGTGCGAACTGGTTGCGGAGTGGTGCAAACTGGTTTCGGATTGGTGCAAACTGGTTGCGCAGTGGTGCGAGCTGGTTGCGGCGTGGTGCGATCTGGTTGTGGAGTGGTGTCAGGCGGAAATCTACCGCAGCCCCGCGGGGGAAAAGATGTATCCGCGGAAAGCCAGCTTCGCGGATCGACAGATCCGCGGACAAGACCATACCAAGAGCAAGAAGCACGGAAGGACACGCGTGGAAAGCTGGCTCCCGCACCAAGGTTGCGGTAGAGCACGGGGTGGCGTGGAGTCCGGTGGCGGTAGCGGGAAGGATGGCCCGGCGGGAAAGATCGCGGTGGAAAGGGAACAGAAGCCGAATAATGGAAGGAGGAGAAGGAAGCTAGAACATCGGACGTGCAAGACATCCGCCGACCATAACAAGCCACAGGAGAACGGTGGCAGGAGCGCGACCAATCAGAACACAAGGCTGACAGCGGCAATCCAGGAGGAGAGATGGGAGGGCACATCTCGGAGACGGAAGATTCAAGGAAGATTACGAAGAACCGCGTGCACGGGCCGCAGATGACGAAAAGCGACCGGTAGAAGATAGTGAGTGTGTATGAGGACAAGACCCGCGGTGCGTAGTCACACCGCGAGGAGTCCAAGAAAAGGAAGTAGGTCAGTATGAGAGGGATGAGACCGACAGTGTGTAGTTACGCTGTGCAGAGTCCCAAGTAGAAAAAGGCCTGACTAGCAGTAGCACAAGTGCAACTCAGACTTGCTTGCATTCGAGAGCATTCTGTTTACTCCGCAATCAGCTTTATAAAAGTCCTTGGCATATTCTCATTTCCTGTGTCCCGCCCTCCGCCCTTCAACCTTCAATTGCCCAAAGAGTGTGGTCCGCGGATCTAGGAGTTAAGTGTTTGAAGAACCAAGAGCCCGAGTGGAGGGAGCTGCTGGCGGTCCCTGGCTTGCACACGTCCGCGGAACGAGGCTTCCGCGGAGAGGAGTCGGATGCCACGGGGTGGTGGACTTCCCTGTGGCAAGAAGTGGACCGTGGAGCGTCATTCACCGGTGAGGCATCTGCGCCGACACTCCAAGGTTGTAACCCGCGGACAATGGTTGCTGCCTCTTTGAGTATGAGGGGTAGCAGTAGCGGTAGAGTGCATATTCCGTGGATCGGCGCGGAGCAAGATCATCCGCGGAGAGGAACAACAACGCGGAAAAATTGGGGGTATCAGTGTCATGGTGCGGTGAGCGTGGACAGTTCCTTGCTCTTTGCTAGCAGAACTGCACGTGCCCTTCAGATCAGTCATTGATGTCGACAGCCAGTTTCGTGCATCCGGACGTTGGACGACGGCAGCAGCAACCATCGGCGCGGTACTTCCTGCCACGACCAGCCGCGACCTCCGCGGGAAGCAGGGATTCCTCAGTACCGTCCCTCACGCGAGTCAGTTCCTCACCAGGCCCCGATCCACTCACCCAGCACCGACGAGTGGCTGAGTGGTTGGAGCAGCTACACTGGCGCCGTATTATGGATACACTGGGCGAACGCGCGGAGGTGGAGAGCATCCACAGCTCTGCCAGTCATGGCTCAACCCAGTATCACCAGGGACAGGAGAGCCAGCAGAACATGGCACTTTGGGCACGGTGGTTCTCCGACGCACCACCTTCACTGGAGGCATCTTCCGGTGGTGGAAACCCAAGGCCTTCCGCGGATTGGTGTATCGGCGTCGCGGCGGACAGCAGCAGCAGATTCCCAGCAAGGCGGAGCCACAACCCGCAGACCCACCTGTGCATCCGCAGCCCTTACCCCTGAGCCCCCAGGATTTAGAAGTCCCCAAAGCACCTACACCAGACGAGCAGCAGATCTCAGCGCAGCTACAACAGGTGCGGTTCCATGTCCCCAACCTTGGGATGCCCCAGGACATGAATCCGCCGTATCAGGTGGAAGGGGCAACCCTGGGGGTCCCGGCCGCGGAACCACCCGTGCACGCCCCGAAGCAGTAGCCGATGGCCACATCGGAGTAGGTCACGGGGGTCTTATGGATGGGGACGTCTGTGCCCGCGCAGGCATCCGAAGCCGCACAATCACCAGAGAACCACTTCCATGTGAACCAGACCTCGCTAATCGTGGGAACAGGAGCCGCCACGCATCTCTAGTTGGTTGGAATGACCCAACCACCGAAGTACCCGCGGCAGCAGTACACGGATGGTCAGACAAGTTCGGCGCAACAGCTCTCCGCGTCACAGCATAACCCGACCACCCTGCCAACCGGGGCGCCCCCACAGCCGTCGACACCAAATGCACCACTACAACAGAAGATGAGGAGCATTACACAGGTTGCGACCATGCCACAACCACCTGCGGTGGGATTACAGCAACCACCGCATCTCCCACCACAGCTCATGGTGCAGGTGGGGGCGATGACAGGGCCGCCCACGATCACATAGCCGCCACCACAGATGTTTGAGCCCGGAGGCGGAACGGTCCAGCAAAGGAACCTGCCTCCGCCTCTCCCAACCGGGACTCCGCCAACGAGCCACCACCAGCAGACGGTTGGAAGCGGAGCACAGCCAGCGAACATAACACAGTCTCCCGCCGTCACACAAGCACTGTGGACACACCAGGCGCAGCAGCAGATGGGCCCAGTGGCGGTTGGAGTGGTGCCACACACGCTTGTACCCAACATGATATCGCAGATGCCCATGCTCACCTATCAGCAGCTCCCCCACCAGCAGCCAGTTGGAGTAACGCCAGTTGGAGGGACCCACCAGACCTCATTGACAACACAGGCCGCACAGAGCAACATGTACCTGCCCCCACAGCAGCTACCTGGGAACCCGCACCTGACTACCAGCGCGGGACCAGCAATTCACCCCCACGCCTCAGCTGCAGCCCCACCGGCTCAGATGTATTGGGTACCGCAAACAGCGGCAGTACCAATGCAGGGGATCCCGGTCCCGCCGCCTGGGACAGCATTCTTCTCAACACCCTACACTGCCTCCACAACCACCCCCTCTTCCTAGTACATTGTTCCCCCTTCCACGCAAGTCAGTCTTCCCACGATCGCGGGACAACCACGGATGCCGGTCCCTACGACTGGGTACTCCGCGGCTCCATCTACAAGCCTTCCGGTATCGCATGCTGCAAATGCATTAGCGGCTAACCGCAGCAGCGTGCCGCAGCTACACTACATCCGCTCCGAGCCCACCAACATTCCCTTAGTAGACTCCTTCAAGGGTGCCCCGGAGGAAGACCACTGGGTCTGGCTTAAACAGATCACTCTCTATGCCAGTATTGGCCGGATTCCGCCTGACCTATGTCTCGCCACCGCAGAGCTGCACCTCTAAGGGGTGGCAGCGGATTGGTACAATGCGCAAGCCCCCTTCCCGTCGTTTGAGGACTTCGGCAACGCCCTCCTGGAGCGCTTCAAACAATTGACGAAAGAAGAAGCGCTACGGAAAATTGAGAAAGAGGTGATGCGCAAGGATGAGGACACCCGCCGATTTCTGGATCAGTTCCTCACATGGGCCTCTGTGGCTAAAAGCCCGCAAGGGGAAGGTCTGCCGCTATGGGTCCTGCTACAGAATCTCATCCAAGCACTCCCAGATGAGATCAGCAGTCTGATGATTGCTGACCGCTACCTGTCCCTCCAAGAGGCGGTCCAAGACGCCACAGCTATCTTCACCCGGCAGCGGTCCACCCGACAATACCAAGGCAGTGATACCACAACATCCTCACACGCGCATCCTCCGCAGCAGCAAAAGCCAAAAGCTTGCTACACGTGTCAGAGTTTGGAGCACATCGCCCGAGACTGCCCGCGGAAGCGGCAGACGGCACCGCGCCCCAAACCGCCTGCTCAAGATCCCATGGTGCAGCAGTGGCAGCAATATTACAATCAGACATGGCCATGGCCGCTACAACAGCAGCAGGCAAGGCCGGCACCGGAACATCCACCTCAAGTTACCCCCGGCGGTCAGGACATTTTGCCCAACCCGCCGACATCCGCGAACCCTGCAAGCGGAGCCCGCAACGTCAAATTGGGATTACCAATGGCAGATGACGAGACCACAGAGGTGCCCCCCACTACAGAAGAGATGACCCCCATTGCTCAAGCTCAAAAACTGGGTCTGCGCGGATGGAACTTGCAGGAGGCAGTCAGGGTACAGGAGGATTTGAGACGCAAGGCTAAGGAAGCGGAGGAGCGGTTCCAGGAGGCCATTGTACACCGCACCGTCACACCGGGAAAGAAACGACAGGCGAAGTCACCAACCCCGATGGAGGAGCAACCGCCTTTGCCTGCACAAGCGCCTGCCACGATCGTGGAGGAGAACGCTGACCCTGTCCAGCGACTCTTCACTACCCCATTCGCGGAAGTTAATTTCTTTGAGTTTCTCTGCATCCATCCTGAGCTGGTGCCGCGCCTGAAGGAGGAGTTCACCAGGGCTAACCAACGCCTCCAAGCTGTGGGTACATCCCTCAACTGCGTCACGACAACTCCCGGCACAATGAACACTCGTCGCGTGGTACCCAAAGCATCGCTGGCTCTAAGACTTGCGTACAAAGAATGGGGATGGGCACCACAGCCTCTGAAACCACCGCCATAGGACGACAGCCACTACGAGGTCGCCTGCTGTGTGGTCTGGATCTGCGGAAGGAAGTTTTTGGCCATCATCGACACGGAGCCACCCACACCACCGTGGCATTCCGCGTCCTCCTTGTGGTCGGATGGGCGGACCGCACACTTCCTACACACCGCATCTTCACTAACTCGGCGGGAGGGATGGACTAGGGAGACGGGGAAGTCCACGGCCTTCCCATACAAGTGGGGTCCCTTCATGAACCAGTGAGCGTCCAAGTCACGCGAGCGCGGACGTATGACGTTCTCCTGGGCATGGATTACTTAGTGCCACGGCAAGCCAATCTCCTCTTCTCCCTGGGAATCATGCA
>SZWC01000190.1:352683-380993 GCA_023375785.1 Penium margaritaceum
CGCAAGTAGGGCGCAAGTATGGCGCAAGTAGGGCGCAAGTAGGGTGCAAGTAGGGCAAAAGTAGGGCGCAAGAAGGGTGCAAGTAGGACACATGTAGGGTGCAAGTAGGGCGCAACTAGGGTGCGTTTAAGCACGTGTAAGTACGTGTAAGTGTGTGTAAGTTCCTGTAAGTGCTTGTATGTGCGTGTGAGTTCGTGTCAGTGCGTGTAAGTGCATGTAAGTGCGTGTAAGCGCGTGTAAGTATGTGTAAGTGAGTGTAAGTATGTGTAAGTGCGTGTAAGTATGTGGGAGTGCGTGTAAGTGCGTGTAACTACGTGTAAGTGCGTGTAAGTTCCTGTAAGTGTGTGTAAGTGCGTAGACATTTGTGTAAGTCCGTGTAAATGCGTGTAAGTGCGTGTAAGTGCGTGTAAGTTCATGTCAGTACGTGTAAGTGCGTCTAGGTGTGTGCAAGTACGTGTAAGTACGTGTAAGTACGTGTACGTGCATGTAAGTGCGTGTAAGTGCGTGTAAGTATGTGTCAGTACGTGTAAATGCGTGTAGGTGGGTGTTAGTACGTGTAAGTGCATGTAAGTTCGTGTAAGTGCGTGTAAGTAAGTGTAAGTTTGTATAAGTACGTGTA
Source organism: Penium margaritaceum (assembly GCA_023375785.1). Classification (NCBI taxonomy): domain Eukaryota; kingdom Viridiplantae; phylum Streptophyta; class Zygnematophyceae; order Desmidiales; family Peniaceae; genus Penium; species Penium margaritaceum. The sequence goes on from SZWC01000190.1 coordinate 353,303, forward strand.
AGTGCGTGTAAGTGCGTGTAAGTACATGTAAGTGCGTATAAGTGCGTGTAAGTGTGTATAAGTGCGTGTATGTACGTGTAAGTGCGTGTAAGGACATGTAAATGCGTGTAAGTGTGTGTAAGTGCATATAAGTGCGTATAGGTTTGGGTGAGTTCGTGTCGGTACGTGTAAGTGTGTGTAAGTGCGTGTAAGTGCGTGCAAGTGCGTGTAAGTGCGTACAAGTGTGTGTAAGTACGTGTAAGAGCATTTTAGTACATGGAAGTACGTGCAAGTACGTGGAAGTGCATGTAAGTTCGTGTCAGTGTGTGTAAGCACGTGTACATTCGTATAAGTGCGTGTACGTGCGTGTAAGTACGTGTAAGTACATGTACATGTGTGTAAGTGCGTGTAAGTGCGTGTAAGTTTGTGTAAGTTTGTGTAAGTATATGTAAGTGAGTGTAAGTGTGTGTAACTTTGTGTCAGTGCGTGTAAAGGCGTGTAAGTGCATGTATGTATGTGTAGTTGTGTGTAAGTGTGTGCAAGTACGTGTAAATACGTATAAGTACATGTAAATGTGTAGAAGTGTGTGTAAGTGCGCGTAAGTACGTGTAAGTATGTGTAAGTACGTGTAAGTGCATATAACTATTTGTAAGTGTGTGTGAGTGCGTATAAGTGCGTGTAAGTGCGTTTAAGTGCGTGTAAGTCTGTGTAAGTGTGTGTAAGTGCGTGTATATACGTGTAAGTGTGTGTAAGTGCGTGTAAGTGGGTGTAAGTGCATGTAAGTCTGTATCAGTGCGTGTAAGTGTGTTTAAGTACGTGTAAGTGCGTGTAAGTGTGTGTAAGTACGTGTAAATTTGTGTGAGTGCATATAAGTGTGTGTAAATGCATGTGAGTGCGTGTAGGTGCGTGTAAGTGTGTGTAAGTGTATTTGAGTTCGTGTCAATACGTGTAAGTGCATGTAAGTGTGTGTAAGTGCGAGTAAGTGCGTGTAAGTGCGTGTAAGTACATGTAAGTATGTGTAAGTGCATTTAAGTGTGTGTAAGTTCCTGTAAGTACGTGTAAGTGCGTGTGAGTTCGTGTCAGTACGTGTAAGTGCATGTAAGTACGTGTAAGTGCGTACAAGTACGTATAAGTGCGTGGAAGTGCGTGTAAGTGCGTGTAAGTGCATGCGAGTGCATGTGAGTACGTGTTAGTACGTGTAAGCGCATGTATGTTAATGAAAGTGCGTGTAAGTACGTGTACATTTGTGTAACTCCGTGTAAATGCGTGTAAGTGTGTGTAAGTGCGTGTAAGTCCGTGTCAATGCGCGTAAGTGCGTGTAAGTTTGTGTAAGTACGTATAAGTACGTGTAAATACGTATAAGTGCGTGTAAGTTCATGTAAGTGCGTGTATGTGTGTGTAAGCACGTGTTAGTGTGAGTAGGTGTGTGTAAGTGCGTGTAAGTATGTTTAAGTGCGTGTAAGATTGTGTAAGTGCGTGTAAGTATGTGTGAGTGCGTGTAAGTGCGTGTAAATACGTCTAAGTACGTGTAAAAGCATGCAAGTGCGTGTAAGTGCGTGAAAGTACGTGTAAGTGCATGTAAGTGTGTGTACGTGCATGAAAGCACGTGTAAGTATGTGTAAGTGCGTGCAAGTACGTGTAAGTGCGTATCCGCACGCGTAAGTGCGTATAAAATCGTAGAAGTGTGTGTAAGTACGTGTACGTTTGTGTAAGTGCGTGTAAGTACGTGTAAGTGTGTGTAAGTGCGTGTTAGTACGTGTAAGTATGTGTAAGTACGTGTAAGTGTGTGTAAGTTCCTGTAAGTGCTTGTATGTGCGTGTGAGTTTGTGTCAGTGCGTGTAAGTGCATGTAAGTGCATGTAAGTGCGTGTAAGTATGTGTAAGGGTGTGTAAGTATGAAGGAGTGCATATAAGTGCGTGTAAGTATGTGTAAGTGCGTGTAAGCTCTTGTAAGTGTGTGTAAGTGCGTATACATTCGTGTAAGTCCGTGTAAATGCGTGTAAGTGCGTGTAAGTGCGTGTAAGTTCATGTCAGTACGTATAAGTGCGTGTAAGTGTGTGCAAGTACGTGTAAGCACGTGTAAGTACGTGTAAGTGCGTGTAAGTTCGTGTAAGTGTGTGTAAGTACCTGTAAGTGCGTGTTAGTGCGTGTAGGTACGTGTAAGTGCGTGTAAGTGCGTGTAAGTGCGTGTAATTTCATATAAGTACTTGTACGTATGTGTGAGAATGTCTAAGTGCGTGTAAGTGCATCTAAGTACGTGTAAGTGCGTGTAAGTACGTGAAAGTATGTGTAAGTGCATGTAAGTGCGTGTAAGTACGTGTAAGCGCATGTAAGTATGTGTAAGTGCGTGTACGTACGTGCAAGTACGTATCAGTGTGTGTAAGTGCATATAAGTGCGTATAAGTGCATGTAAGTTTGTGTAAGTGCGTGTAAGTGTGTGTATGTGCGTGTAAGTGTGTGTAAGTGTGTGTAAGTGTGTGTAAGTATGTGTAAGTGCGTGTAAGTGCATGTAAGTGTGTGCAAGTGCATGCAAGTGCGTGTAAGTGTATGTTAGTGCGTGTAAGTATGTGTAAGTGTGTGTAAGTGCGTGTAAGTGCATGTAAGTGTATGTAAGTATGTGTAAGTGTGTGTTAGTGTATGTAACTGCGTGTAAGTACGTGTAAGTGCGTGTAAGTTCATGTAAGTTTGTGTAAGTGTCTATAAGTGTGTGTAAGTTCGTGTAAGTGCATGTAAGTGCGTGTGAGTTTTTGTCAATGAGTGTAAGTGCCTGTAAGTACGTGTAAGTGCGTGTAAGTGTGTGTAAGTGTGTGTAAATACGTGTAAGTTTGTGCAAGTGTAAGTACGTGTATGTGTGTGTAAGTGCGTGTAAATTTGTGTACGTGCGTGTAAGTGCGTGTATGTTTGTGTGAGTGCGTGTAAGTGTGTGTAAGTGCGTGTAATTACGTATAAGTTTGTGTAAGTTTGTGTAAGTTTGTTTAAGTGCGTGTAAGATCGTGTAAGTACGTGTGAGTTTGTGTCAGTGCGTGTAAGTGCGTGTAAGTGCATGTAAGTGCGTGTAAGTGCGTATAAGTGCATGTAAGTAGGTGTAATTGTCTGTAAGTACGTATGAGTGCATGTGTGAGCGTGTAAGTGTATGAATTTGCATGTAAGTCCATGTAAGTTCATGTAATTGTGTGTAAGTGCATGTACGTTCGTGTAAGTGCATGTAAGTGCGTGTAAGTACGTGTAAGTGTATGTAAGTTTGTGTCAGCGCGTGTAAGTATGTAAACATGTGTGTAAGTGCGTGTAAATGCGTGTAAGTAGGTGTAAGTGCGTGTAAGTTTGTGTAAGTGTGTGTACGTGCACGTAAGGGTGTATTAGTGCGTGTAGGTGCGAGTAAGTACGTGTAAGTGCGTGTATGTACGTGTAAGTTCATGTAAGTGCGTGTAAGTACGTGTGAGTGCGTGTAAGTACGTGTAAGTACGTCTAGGTACGTATAAGTGCGTGTAAATGTGTGTAAGTGCGTGTAAGTGCGTGAAAGTACGTGTAAGTGCATGTAAGTGTGTGTAAGTACGTGTAAGCGCATGTAAGTACGTGTAAGTGCGTGTAAGTACGTGTAAGTTTGAGTACGTGCGTGTAAGTGCGTGTAAGTGCGTGTAAGTGTGTGTAAGTGGATGTAAGTATGTGTAAGTACGTGTAAGTATGTGTAAGTTCCTCTTAGTGCGTGTATGTGTGTGTGTGAGTTTGTGTCAGTGCGTGTAAGTGCATGTAAGTGCCTGTAAGTATGTGTAAGTACGTGTAAGTGGTGTAAGTTCGTGTAAGTGCGTGTAAGTGCATGTACATTTGTGTAAGTCCGTGTAAATGCGTGGAAGTACGTGTAAGTTTGTGTCTGTGCGTGTAAGTGTATGAAAGTGTGTGTACGTGCGTGTAAGTGCGTGTAAGTACGTGTAAGTGCGTGTAAGTTTGTGTAAGTATGTGTAAGTACGTGTAAGTGTGTGTAAGTGCGTGTAGGTATGTATAAGTGCGTGTAAGTGTGTGTAAGTGTGTGAAAGTTCGTGTAAGTGTGTGTAAGTACGTGTGAGTACGTATAAGTGCGTGTAAGTGCATCTAAGTGTGTGTAAGTGAGTGTAAGTGTGTGTAAGTGCGTGTAAGTATGTGTCAGTGCGTGTAAGTGCGTGTAAGTGCGTATCAGAGCGTGTAAGTGTGTATAAGTTTGTGTAAGTGCGTGTAAGTATGTAAACGTTTAAGTAAGTGCATGTAAGTATGTGTTAGTACGTGTAAGTACGTGTGAGTACGTTTAAGTGCTTGTAGCTACGTGTAAGTGCGTGTAAGTGCATGTAAGTACGTGCAAGTACATGCAAGTGCGTGTAAGTGCGTGTAAGTGCGTGTAAGTATGTGTAAGTGCGTGTTAGTACGTGTAAGTGCGTGTAAGTACGTGGAAGTGTGTGTAAGTGCGTGTAAGTACGTGTAAGTGCGTGTAAGTGCGTGTAAGTGCGTGTGAGTGTGTGTAAGTGTGTATAAGTGCGTGTACGTGTGTGTATGTACGTTTAAGTGCGTGCAAGTACGTGCCAGTGCATGCCAGTATGTGCTAGTGCGTGTAAGTTTGTGTAAATGTGTGTTAGTGCATGTAAGTGTGTGTAAGTGCGTGTAAGTGTGTGTAAGTGCGTGTAAGTGCGTATAAGTGCATGTAAGTGCGTGTAAGTGCGTGTAAGTGTATGGAAGTGCGTGTAAGTTTGTGTAAGTGTGTGTAAGTGTGTCTAAGTTTGCGTAAGTGCGTGTAAGTGCGTGTGAGTTTGTGTTTGTGAGTGTAAGTGCGTGTAAGTGCGTGTAAGTGCGTGTAAGTGCGTGTAAGTGTGTGTAAGTGCATGTAAGTGCATGCAAGTGCGTGTGAGTGCGTGGAAGTGCTTGTAAGTACGTGTAAGTACGTGTAAGTTTATGTAAGTGCATGTAACTGTGTATATGTTTGTGTAAGTGTGTGTAAGTGTATTTAAGTACGTAGAAGTGCGTGTAATTATGTGTAAGTTTGTGTAAGTTCGTGTAAGATTGTTTATGTGCGTGTAACTTCGTGTAAGTACGTGTGAGTTTGTGTCAGTACGTGTAAGTGCGTATAAGGGGGTGTAAGTGCATGAAAGTGCGTGTAAGTGTGTATAAGTGCATGTAAGTGTGTGTAAGTGCGTGTAAGTACATATGAGTGTGTGTAAGTGTATGTAAGTGCGTGTAAGTGTGTGTAAGTTTGTGTAAGTGCATGGAAGTGCGTGTACGTTTGTATAAGTGCGTATAAGTGCGTGTAAGTACGTGTAGGTGCGGGTAAGTTCGTGTCAGTATGTGTAAGTGCGTGTAAGTATGTGTAGGTGCGTCTAATTGCGTGTAAGTATATGTAAGTGCGTGTAAGTGCGTGTAAGTACGTGTGAGTGTATGTAAGTACGTGTAGGTGCGTGCAAGTGCATATAAGTGCGTATAAATACGTGTAAGTGTGTATACGTGCGTCTTAGTTTGTGTAAATATGTGTAAATGCATGTAAGTGCGTGTAAGTACGTCTCAGTGTGTGTAAGTGTGTGTAAGTGTGTATAAGTGCGTGAAAGTATGTGTAAGTGCATGTAAGTGTGTCTAAGTGTGTGTAAGTACGTGTAATAGAGTATAAGTACGTTTAAGTGCGTGTAAGCGGTGTAAGGTGTGTGTAAGTGTGTGTAAGTGCATGTAAGTGCGTGTACGTGTGTGTAAGTGCGTGTAAGTACGTGTAAGTGCATGTAAGTGTGCGCAAGTGCATGCAAGTGCGTGTAAGTACATGTAAGCGCGTATAAGTACGTGTAAGTGTGTGTAAGTGCGTGTAAGTGTGTGCCCGTGTGTGCCAGTGTGTGACAGTGTGTGTAAGTTCGTATAAGTACTTCTAAGTGCGTGTAAGTGTGTGTAAGTGTGTGTAAGTACGTGTAAGTGCGTGTAAGTACGTGTAAGTGCGTGTAAGTGCGTATAAGTTAGTACAAGTGTGTGTAAGTGCGTGGAAGTGCGTGTAAGTGTGTGTAAGTGCATTTGAGTGTGTGTAACTGCGTGAAATTCTGTGTAAGTGCATCTAAGTATGTCTAAGTGTGTGTAAGATTGTGTAAGTGCATATAAGTGTGTGTACTTTTGTGTAAGTGCGTGTAAGTACGCGTAAGTGCGTGTAAGTGCGTGTACGTGTGTGTAAGTGCGTGTGAGTGCATGTATGTTCGTGTAAGTTCGTGTAAGTGTGTGTAAGTGCATGTAAGTGCGTGTAAGTGTGAGTGAGTGAGTGTCAGTGCGTGTAAGTACGTGTAAGTGCGTGTATGTATGTTCAAGCGCGTGTAAGTGTGTGTAAGTGTGTGCGAGTGCGTGTATGTGCGTGTAACTACTTGTAAGTACGTGTAAATTTGTGTAAGTGTGTGTAAGTGCGTGTACATTCCTGTAATTTTGTGTAAGTGTGTGTAAGTGCGTAAAAGTGCATGTAAGTACGTGTAAGTGTGTGTAAGTATGTGTAAGTGCGTGTAAGTGCATGTACGTATGTGTAGGTATATGTAAGTGCGTATAAGTGCGTGTAAGTTTATGTAAGTGCATATGAGTATGTGTAAGTGCGTGTAAGTGTGTGTAAGTGTGTGTAAGAGTGTGTAAGTGCATGTAATTACGTATAAGTGCGTGTAAGTACGTGTGAGAATATGTAAGTGCGTGTGAGTGCGTGTAAGTGCGTGTAAGTGCGTCTAAGTACGTGTACGTTTGTGTAAGTGCGTGTAATTGTGTGTAAATACGTGTAAGTGCGTATACGTGTGTGTAAGTGCGTGTAAGTTCGTGTAAGTTTGTGTAAGATCGTGAAAGTGCGTATAAGTTTGTATAAGTACGTGCAAGTACGTGTGAATTCGTGTTAGTGTGTGTACGTGCATGCAAGTGCGTGTAAGTGCGTATAAGTATATGTAAGTCTGTGTAAGTGCGTGTAAGTGTGTGTGAGTGCATGTAAGTGCGTGTAAGTGCGTGTAAGTCCATGTAAGTTCGTATAAGTGCGTGTAAGTACGTGTACATTTGTGTAAGTGTGTGTAAGTACGTGTAAGTTAGTATACGTGCATGTAAGTTTGGTAAGTGCGTGTAAGTGCATGTAAGTGCGTGTACTTGCGTGAAAGTGCATGTAAGTGCGTATAAGTGTGTGTAAGTGCGTGTGAGTGCGTGTAAGTGTGTGTAAGTGCGAGCAAGTGTGTGTAAGTGCGTGCAAGTTCATGTAAGTGCGTATAAGTTTGTGTAAGTGCGTGTAAGTGCGTGTAAGTGCATGTAAATGCGTGCAAGTGCGTGTAAGTGCGTATAAGTTTGTGTAAGTGTGTGTAAGTGCGTGTAAGTGCATATAAGTATGTGAAACTGCGTGTCAGTGCGTATAAGTGTGTGTAAGTATGTGTAAGCGAGTGTAAGTACGTGTAAGTGCGTGTACGTGTGTCTGAAGGGTCGAAGTGCGTGTAAGTGCGTATAAGTGCGTGTAAGTGCATGCAAGTGCATGTAAGTGTGTGCAAGTACATGCAAGTGCGTCTAAGTACGTGTAGGTGCATGTAAGTGCATGTAAGTGCATGTAACTTTGTGTAAGTGCGTGTAAGTATGTGTAAGTGTGTGTTAGTGCATGTTAGTGCGTGTACGTACATGTAAGTGCATGTAAGTGCATGTAAGTGCGTGTAAGTGCATAAAAGTGCGTGCCAGTGTGTGCCAGTGTGTTCCAGTACGTGTAAGTTTGAGTAAGTGCATGTTCGTGCGTGTAACTGCGTGTAAGTGCGTGTAAGTGTGTGTAATGGCGTGTAAGTGCGTGTAAGTGCATGTAAGTGTATGTAAGTGCCTGTAAATGTGTGTAAGTACGGGTACGTGTGTGTTAGTGCGTGTAAGTGCGTGTAAGTGCGTGTAAGTGCTTGTGAGTACATGTAAGTGTGTGTATGTTTGTGTAAGTACATGTAAGTGCGTGTAAGTACGTATAAGTACGCGTAGGTGCGTGGAAGTGTGTGTAAGTGCGTGTAAGTTTGTGTAAGTGCGTACAAGTACGTGTAAGTGTGTATAAATGCGTGTAAGTGCGTGTAAGTGTATACAAGTGTGTGTAAATACATGTAAGTTTGTGTAAGTGTGTGTAAGTGCGTGTAAGAGTGTGTAAGTGCATGCAAGTGCGTGCCAATGTGTGCCAATGCGTGCCACTGCAGGTAAGTTCGTGTAAGTGTGTGTAAGTGTGTGTAAGTGTGTGTAAGTGCGTGTAAGTGCGTGTAAGTGCGTGTAAGTGTGTGTAAGTGAGTCTAAGTGTGTATAAGTACGTGTGAGTGCGTGTGAGTGTATGTAAGTGCGTGTAAGTGCGTGTAAGTGGGTATAAGTGTGTGTAAGTGTGTGTAAGTACGTGTAAGCTTGTCTATGTTTGTGTAAGTGCGTATAAGTGTGTGTAGGTTCGTGTAAGTGCGTGTAAGTGCGTGCGAGTTTGTGTCAGTGAGAGTAAGTGCGTATATGTGCGTGTAAGTACGTGTGAGTGTGTGTATGTATGTGTAAGTGCGTGTAAGTGCGTACAAGTGCGTGTGAGTGCGTGTAAGTACGTGTAAGTGTGTCTAAGTGTGTGTAAGTGTGTGTAAATTTGTGTAAGTGCGTGTAAGTGTGTGTAAGTGTGTGTAAGTGCGTGTAAGTGAGTATAAGTGCGTGGAATTACGTATGAGTTTGTGTAAGTTCTTGTAAGTTCGTTTAAGTGCGTGTAAGGTCATGTAACTGCGTGTGAGTTTGTGTCAGTGTGTGTAAGTGCGTGTAAGTGTGTGTAAGTGTGTGTAAGTGTGTATAAGTGCGTGTGCGTACGTGTAAGTGTATATAACTGTGAGTAAGTGCGTGTACGTTCGTGTAAGTGTGTGGAAGTACGTGTACGTTCGTGTATGTGCGTGTGAGTGCGGGTAAGTACCTGTAAGTGCGGGTAAGATCGTGTCAGTGCGTTTAAGTGCGTGTAAGTGTGTGTAAGTGCGTGTAATTGCGTGTAAGTGTATGTAAGTGCGTGTAAGTGCGTGTAAGTACGTGCAAGTGCGTGTAAGTACGTGTAGGTGCATATACGTTTGTGTAAGTGCGTATAAGTGTTTGTAAGTACGTGTAAGTGCGTGTAAATGCGTGTAAGTGTGTGTAAGTGTGTATAATTGTGTGTAAGTTAATACAAGTGTGTGTAAATGCATGTAAGTGCGTGTAAGTATGTATAAGTGCCTGTAAGTGCGTGTAAGTGCATATATGTATGTGAAAGTGTGTATAAGTGCATGTAAGTGCGTGTAAATATGTGTAAATGAGTATACGTACGTTAAGTGTGTGTACGCAGTGTAAAGTATGTATAAGAGCATGTTAGTACGTGTAAGTGTGTGTACGTGCGTGTAAGTGTGTGTATGTGCGTGTAAGTGTGTGTAGGTATGTGCAAGTGCATACAAGTGCGTGTACGTACGTGTAAGTGCATGTAAGTGCGTGAGTGTGTGTAAGTGCGTATACGTTCGTGTAAGTACGTGTAAGTATGTGTAAGTGCGTGTTAGTGTGTGTAAGTGCGTGTAAGTACGCGTAAGTGTGTGTAAGTGCGTGTAAGTACGTGTAAGTTCGTGTAAGTGTGTGTAAGTGCATGTAAGTGCATGTAAGTACGTATAAGTGTGTGTACGTGCGTGTAAGTGCGTGTAAGTACGTGTAAGTGTGTATAAGTGCGTGTAAGTGTGTGCCACTGCGTGCTAGTGTGTGCCAGTGTGTGTAAGTTCGTGTAAGTACATGTAACTGCGTGTAAGTGCGTGCAAGTACGTATAAGTACGTGTAAGTGTGTGTAGGTGTGTGTTAGTTTGTGTAAGTACGTGTAAGTGCGTGTACATTCGTGTAAGTGCATGTAAGTGTGCGTAAATGGGTGTAAGTGCGTGTACGTGTGTGTCAGTGTGTGTGAGTGCATGTAAGTTTGTGTAAGTTTGTGTAAGTGCATGTAAGTGTGTGTAAGTGCGTGTAAGTGTGTGTAAGTGTGAGTGAGTTTGTCTCAGTGTGTGTAAGTACGTGTAAGTACGTGTAAGTATGTTCAAGTGCGTGTGAGTGCGTGTAAGTACGTGTGAGTACGTGTATGTGCGTGTAAGTATGTGTAAGTGCGTGTAAGTTTTTGTAAGTGCGTGTAAGTGTGTATACATTTGTGTAAGTGTGTGTAAGTGTGTGTAAATGCGTAAAAGTGTGTGTAAGTGCGTGTAAGTGTGTGTAAGTTTGTGTAAGTGCGTATAGGTACGTGTAAGTGCATGTGGGGGAGTGTAAGTACGTATAAGTACGTGTAAGTTTGTGTAAGTGCGTATAAGTATGTGTAAGTACTTGTAAGTGCATGTAAGTGCGTGTAAGTGCGTGTAAGTGCATGTACGTGCGTATAAGTGCGTGTAAGTGTGTGTAAGAATGTGTAAGTGCGTGTGAGTGCGTGTAAGTGTGTGTAAATGCGTGAGAGTGCGTGTAAGTTTGTGTAAGTGTGTATAAGTACGTGTACATTCATGTAAGTACGTGTAATTGTGTATAAGTGCGTGTAATTGCATTTATGTGTGTGGAAGTGCGTGTAAGTTCGTGTATGCTTGTGTCAGATTGTGTAAGTACGTGTAAGTTTGTGTAAGTACGTGTAAGTGCGTGTAAGTTTGTGTCAGTGTGTGTAAGTGCGTGTAAGTGCGTATAAGTGCATGTAAGTGTGTGTAAGTGTGTGTGAGTGTATGCAAGTGCGTGTAAGTGCGTATAAGTGCGTGTGAGTTTGTGTAAGTGTGTGTAAGTGTGTGTACATTTGTGTAAGTATGTGTAAGTACGTATAAGTGTGTATAAGTGCGTGTAAGTTTGGTAACTGCGTGTAAGTGCGTGTAAGTGTGTATAAGTACGTGTAAGTGCATGTAAGTGCGTATAAGTGGGTGTAAGTGCGTGTGAGTTCGTGTAAGTGTGTGTAAGTGCATGCAAGTGCGTGTAAGTACGTGTATGTGCGTGTAAGTACGTATAAGTTTGTGTAAGTGTGTGTAAGTACGTATAAGTGCATGTAAATGTGTGTAAGTATGTGTAAATGTGTGTAAGAGCGTATAAGCTTGTGTAAGTTTGTGTAAGTTAGTGTAAATGCGTGTATGTACGTGTAAGTGTGTGTAAGTGTGTGTAAGTACGTGTAAGTGCGTGTAAGTTCCTGTAAGTGTGTGTAAGTCTGTGTAAGTGCATGTAAGTACGTGAAAGTGCGTGTAAGTGCGTACAAGTACGTGTAAGTACGTGTTAGTGAGTGTAAGTGCATTTAAGTGCGTGTAAGTGTGTATGAAGTATGTGTAAGTGTGTGTAAGTACGTGTAAGTGTGTATAAGTGTGTATAAGTGTGTGCAAGTACATGCAAGTGTGTCTATGTATGTGTACATGCGTGTAAGTGTGTGTAAGTGCATGTAACTTTGTGTAAGTACGTGTAAGTATGTGTAAGTGTGTTTTAGTGCATGTAAGTGTGAGTAAGTACGTGTAAGTGCGTGTAAGTATATGTAAGTGTGTGTAAGTGCGTGTAAGTACGTGCCAGTGCATGCCAATGTGTGCAAGTATGTGTAAGTTTGTGTAAGTGCGTGTAACTACGTATAAGTGCGTATACGTTTGTGTAAGTATGTACAAGTGCGTGTAAGTGCGTGTAAGTATGTGTAGGTACGTGGAAGTATGTGTAAGTACGTGTAAGTTTGTATAATTGTGTATAAGTATGTGTAAGTGCGTGTAAGTGCACGTAAGTATGTGTAAGTGCGTGTAATTGCGTGTAAGTACGTGTAAGTTCATGTAAGTGCGCGTGAGAGCGTATAAGTAAGTGTAAGTGCGTACAAGTGCGTGTGAGTGTGTGTAAGTACGTGTAAGTGTGTATATATTTGTGTAAGTGCGCGTAGGTGCGTGTAAGTGCGTGTAAGTACGTGTAGGCATGTGTAAGTGCGTGTAAGTGCGTGTAAGTATGTAGAAGTGCGTGTAAGTTCATGTAAGTGTTTGTCAATGCGTGTAAGTATGTATAAGTGCGTGTAAGTGTGTGCAAGTGCGTGTAAGTGCGTGTAAGTTCGTGTAAGTGCGTGTAAGTGTGTGTAAGTGTGTGTAAGTACGTGAAAGTGCGTGTATGTACGTGTAAGTATGTATAAGTGAGTAAAAGTGTGTATAAGTGATATAAAGTGTGTGTAAGTACGTGTAAGTGCGTGTAAGTGCATACAAGTGTATGTAAGTGTGTATTAGTGCATATAAGTGCGTGTAAGTACATGTAGGTATGTCTAAGTGTGTGTAAGTGCGTATAAGTACGGGTAAGTACGTGTAAGTGCGTGTAAGTATGCATAAGTTTTTGTAAGTATGTGTAAGTACGTTTAAGTATGTGTAAGTACGTGTAAGTGCGTGTAAGTACGTGTAAGTACGTGTAAGTGTTTGCCAATGCGTGCCAGTGCGTGCCAGTGTGTGTGAGTTAATGTAAGTGCGTGTAAGTGTGTGTAAGTAGGTGTAAGTGCGGGTAAGTTCAGGTGAGTTTGTGTTAGTACGTGTAAGTATGTGTAAGTGCGTGTAAGTATGTGTAGGTGTATGTAAGTACGTGTAGTGTGTTTAAGTTCGTGTAAGTGCGTCGAAGTGCGTATAAGTTTGTATAATTTCGTGTAAGTACGTGTACATTCGTGTAAGTGCGTGTAAGTGCGCGTAAGTGCGTGTAAGTGCGTGTACGTGTGTGTAAGTGCGTATAAGTGCATATAAGTTTGTGTAAGTTTGTATAAGGGTATGTAAGTGCGTGTAAGTGCGTGTAAGTGCATGTTAGTGTGAGTGAATTTGTGTCAGTGCATGTAAGTGCGTGTAAGTGCATGTACGTACGTGTAAGTACGTGTAAGTGCGTGTAAGTGCGAGAGTATGTGTAAGTGCGTGTAAGTGCGTGTAAGTTTGTGTAAGTGCGTGTAAGTGCGTATACAGTCATGTAAGTATGTGTAAGTACGTGTAAGTGCGTGAAAGTGCGTGTAAGTGTGTGTAAGTGCGTGTAAGTGTGTGTAAGTGTGCGTAAGTGCGTGTAAACGTGTGTAGGTGCGTGTAAGTGTGTATAAGTGCGTGTAAGTTCGTCTAAGTACGTATAAGTACATGTGTGTGTAAGTGCGTGTAAGTGTGTGTAAGTGCATATAAGTATGTATAATTGCGTGTAAGTGCGTGTAAGAACGTAAAAGTGCGTGTTAGTGCATGTAAGTGCGTGTTAGTATGTGTAAGTGTGTTTAAGTTTGTGTTAGTGCGTGTAAGTGCGTGTACGTTTGTATAATTGCTTGTAAGTGCGTGTGAGTACGTGTGAGTGCGTGTAAGTGCGTGTAAGTGTGTGTAAGTACGTGTAAGTTTGTGTAAATATGTGTAAGGGCATGTACGTTCGTGTAAGTGTGTGTAATTATGTATAAGTGTGTGTAAGTGTGTGTACGTGTTGATGCCCCCAATTTTGCCACGCACAATATTACTTCCGCGTTCTCTGACTCCGCGTTTGGTCTGCTCCGCGATCTTGCCGTTCCGCGATTGAGGACAGCACCCGCTGGCCGCTCCTCTGCTACCTCTCCTGGACTTCTGCGGATGTTTCACACCTTCTGGGTCCTAGCCGTGGGTACTGCTCCTCAACTCCCTCCCTGCCAACACGAGAGTGCGCCACCTCGTGGCCTCCGACTCCTTCGCCCGCGGAACTCCGTTTCGCGGTCGTGTGCAAGGCCGCGGAGTCGCCAACAGCACTCTTCACCCAACTTGTATTCCCTGGTGATGACAGCACTCAGCGGAATCTTTGGCTGTTCTCAGGAGGGGTGGATTGAGCAGTATGCTCCGCACACATCCGGAGGACAAGTATTCGTCCTCCGCGGAACAATTCCGCGGAAAGCAGGACTGCAACTTCCTCCACTGGTGCGGATCTTAGAGGGTAAGGCCTGGGTGTGAATCACACTAACACTCGCGCGGACTAGTGAGATGGATGGAGGCAATCAGGTTCCGATCAAGTCAGGGCTCTCAGGCTCATGAGTGGGAAATAGGCTTGTACTAGGCAAAAGGTAAGCATCTGTCATCATTAGTCAGATCTCAAAAGTCCTCCAAGTCCCTCCGATACGCTACTACTTTATATCCATCGAAGCTAGCCTTCTAAGACATCTCCTACCACTCTTTCCCCTTTTTTGGACTCCGCGCGGTGCACTACACGCACCACGGGTCTCGTCCTTGTCACACACACACACACTTCACTACTATGTCCCTAATTTACTACTATATCTTCCCCTAGTCCGTGGCTTGGACGCTTGCAATCTTGTGTTCTTCCTTAAATCTTTGTCTTCGCGCGGTGCGTCCTCCTGACCCTCATGCTTGATTACCGCTGCCCCTCCTGAGCCCTCATTGGTCGAGCTCCTGCCTGACCTCAGGTCCTGGTGTCGTGTGTTTCTGCACGTCTGGCGCTTCATCTTCTCCGCAGCTCGATCCATGTTCCCTTCTCACCGCGGATTCTCATCCTGCTGTCCCGCCCGTCCTGGCTTCTCCGCAGCCATTCCTTCCAACAGCCGTTGATAGGTCATCATCAATTCCTGCCTCTTGGCGGCGGCTTTCCCGCCTCTTTCTTTCACCACTGCTGGATTCCGTGCCACCCTCTGCTCTACCGCAATCTCATTGCGGGAGCCAGCATGCCTTGCGCGTTCTCCAGTACTCCGCGGTTCCCTCCTTTAGCCTCCTCTGCGGCCTTTGGCTGCGGAAGCCTCGTTCCGCGGATCTGTGGGAAGCAGTTATTTCCCCTCCGCTGATCAATCTTCTCCTCAGCGGATACGCGATGGATCACCGCGTGACACTGATGCCCCCAACCCCCCTTTTCGAAGACTCTGTCCCAGAGTCTCCTTAGCGCAACAGGCGCGTGAACTTTCCTTGGGGGCCTGGCTGCTGCCGTTGTTGGCAGGGGCGGCAGTAGGTCTCCACTTCTCTGCCCTCACGTTGATACCTTGCGGAGCATTCCTGATGCACATATAACTTGCACCCCTCACACCTAGCTCCTACAGTGATGTCTTCCGCGCCCAGCCTCTTTTTGCAGGTGGAGCAGTGCGGGACTCGTTCATATGTCCTGCAGCTGGTGCAGCGATACACCGTCAGCCCCTCCTCATTCCTGCCCACCTCTGTAGCGCACTGTGTGTGGGCCCATCCTCCGCAGTGTTCACAGTGGCATGCTGTCCCTCTCATAACCCCCATATATCCGTCACCGCAGCATTATAGTCCAGAGTTCTCCGCAACCCAGTTTGCTTTTCTGTGCTGAGCCAAGCATTAGTGGCAAGTCCACACTCCTTCCTTGCCCCTCTTGCCACACCGCAGCTGGCACATTTTTAAACACATGCCACATCCCTGGCTGAACTCCGCCATCCACTCGTGGCAGGCTGCGCAAACAGGTTCTCGGGTCTCCGTGATGAAGTTGAGGTAGCAGTCTGCCTCAAGGAGCTCATTGCCCACACATTGGTGGCATTGGCCCTTCCACGCAGGGCTGCCCGCCACCAGGCATTCGCGGTATGCAGACCTTGTGTAGACAACACATTTTTTGCCATCCTGCACGGTCTTCAGGCATGTGGGGTATGCCGCAGACTGGCGCCCCTCCATCCCCGGTCCCTCCTCTTCCTCTGATTCTTCCTCTTCTTCTTCCTCATTCATTCTCGGTGCCTTGCAAATGCCTCGTTGCCTCTTGACCTCCTCCATGCACATCCTGCACACCGCATCCCCACTTCGCCCTCCGCGCTCATCACGAGGTGGGGCCAAGCAACCAGTGCAGATTTTGCGGAGGCATCCGGCACAGTCCTGCACCTCCACTCCCCACCACTGGCCGCATTGAGCGCATTTTCTTTCTTTGAGCTCCTTCCTTCTCTTCTCCTCTGCCGCAACCCGTCCCTCTGCCTGCCGCTGCCTCATTGTGGCCCCGCAAACGGAGCGCGGACATCTCTTTTGCTCTGGAGTCCCTTCCTCCTCCTCCTCCTCCTCTTCTGGATCCCACCTCCCGCGGGGCGGCGCTCCCCCAGCGCCGGGTCCTGTTCCCTCTTCCTCATCCTTTTTCTTCGCGGCCTTCTGTTCAGCAGCCTCCATCAGGCATCACAGGCAGGTTCGATTTCATCCGATGCAGGTCTTGGAGGCTCCGCCGGCGTACTGATGCGCTGGATTCCCGCAATCCCAGCACACCACCTTTAGGAGTGGTTCAGCAGGGAGGCTTTATCCGCACCACACACACGGGCCCATGTAGTCAGCCAGGGCCTCAGGGCTCATTGTAAGTGCGAGCACGTGCGTGTAAGTGCGTGTAAGTGCATATAAGTGCAAATAAGTGAGTGTAAGTGCGTATGAGTGCGTATAAGTGCGTGTAAGTGCGTGTAAGTGTGTGTAAGTTTGTGTAAGTGCATGTAAGTGTGTGTAAGTGTGTGTATGTCCGTGTAAGTGCGTGTAAGTTTGTGTCAGTGCGTGTAAGTGCGTGTAAGTGCGTGTAAGTGCGTGTAAGTGCGTGTAAGTACGTGTAAGTTCGTGTAAGTGCGTGTAAGTACGTACATGTAAGTGCATGTAAGTACATACATGTAAATGCGTGTAAGTGCGTGTATGTCCATGTAAGTACGTGCAAGTTTGTGTCAGTGCGTGTAAGTGCGTGTAAGTGCGTGTAAGTGCGTGTAAGTGCGTGTAAGTACGTGTAAGTTTGTATAAGTACGTGTAAGTATATATAAGCGCGTGTAAGTGCGTGTAGGTGCGTGTGAGTGCGTGTAAATGCGTATAAGTTCGTGTAAGTGTGTGTAAGTATGTGTAAGTGTGTGTATGTGCATGTCAGTACGTGTAAGTGTGTGTAAGTGTGTGTAAGAGTGTGTAAGTATGTGTAAGTGCGAGTAAGTATGTGTAAGTGCGTATAAGTGCGTGCAAGCGCGTGTAAGTGCGTGTAAGTATGCGTAAGTATATGTGAGTGTGTGTAAGTTCTTATAAGTACGTGTATGTGTGTGTGAGTTTGTGTCAGTGCGTGTAAGTACATGTAAGTGCGTGTCAGTGCGTGTAAGTACGTGTAACTGCGTGTAAGTGTGTGTAAGTGCATGTAAGTGCGTGTAAGTGCGTTTGAGTGCGTGTAAGTACGTGTAAGTGTGTCTAAGTGCGTGTACATACATGTAAGTGCGTATAAGGACGTGTTAGTATGTGTAGGTGCATGTAAGTGCGTATTACTGTATGTAAGTATGTGTAAGTTTCTGTAAGTGCGTGTACGTACGTGTTAGTGTGTGTAAGTATGTGTAAGTACGTCTTAGTACGTGTAAATGCGTGTAAGCGTGTGTAAGTGTGTGAAAGTACATGTAAGTGCATGTAAGTGTGTGCAAGTACGTGTAAGCATGTGCAAGTGTGTGTAAGTGCTTGTAAGTGCATATCAGTGCGTGGAAGTGCGTATAAGTTTGTGTAAGTGCATGTAAGTGCATGTAAGTTTGTGTGATTGTGTGTAAGTACGTGCAAGTGCATGTAAGTGCGCGTAAGTATGTGTAAGTACGTGTAAGTGTGTGTAAGTTCCTATAAGTGTTTGTATGTGGGTGTGAGTTTGTGTCAGTGCATGTAAGTACATATAAAATCGCTGAGTAGCAGCAACCAAGGAGTCAGAAAGCGCGGAAGTTGCATTGTGCGTGGCAAAATTGGTGGCATCATAAGTGCGTATAGATTTGTGTAAGTGTGTGTAAGTGTGTGTAAGTGCGTGTGAGTGTGTATAAGCACGTGTAATTGCGTGTAAGTTTGTGTAAGTACGTGTCAGTTTGTGTCAGTACATGTAAGTGCGTGTAAGTACGTGTAAGTATGTGTAAGTACGTGGAAATGCGTGTAAGTACATGTAAGTGTGTGTAAGTGTGTGTAAGTGCGTGTGAGTGCGTGTAAGTGTATGTAAGTGCGTGTAAGTGTGTGTAAGCTTTGTGAAAGTGTGTGGAAGTGCGTGTACGTTCGTGTAAGTGCGTGTAAGTGCATGTAAGTATGTGTAAGTGCAGTTAAGTTTGTGTCAGTGCGTGTAAGTACATGTAAGTGTGTGTAAGTGCGTGTAATTGTGTATAAGTATATGTAAGTACGTGTAAGTACGTGTAAGTACGTGTGAGTACGTGTAAGTGTGTGTAAGTGTGTGTAAGTGCGTGTAGGTGTGTGTAAGTGCGTATATGTTTGTGTAAGTGCGTGTAAATACGTGAAAGTGTGTGTAAGTACGTGTAAGTGTGTATAAGTGCATGTAAGTGTGTGTAAGTGTGTATAAGTGCGTGTAAGTTTATGTAAGTGTGTATAAATGCATGTAAGTGTGTGTTAGTACGTGTAAGTACATATAAGTGCGTGTTAAAACGTATATGTGCGTGAAAGTGCGTGTAAGTGCGTGTAAGTGAGTGTAAGTGCGTGTAAGGGCTTGTAAGTGAGTATAAGTACATTTAAGTGCGTGTAAGCGGTATAAAGTGAGTGTAAGAGCATGTAAGTACGTGTAAGTACGTGTACGTGCGTGTAAGTGTGTGTAAGTGTGTGTACGTGTGTGTAAGTGCTTGTCAGTGTGTGCAAGTGCATGCAAGTACGTGTATGTACGTGTAAGAGCGTATAAGTGTGTGTAAGTGTGTGTAAGTGAGTGTAAATTCGTGTAAGTGCATATAAGTATGTGTAAGTGCGTGTATGTACGTGTAAGTTTGTATAAGTGCGTGTAAGTGTGTGTAAGTGCCTGTGACTACGTATAAGTGGGTGTACGTGCGAGTAAGTGTGTGTAAGTGTGTGTAAGGATGTTAGGTGCATGTAAGTGTGTCCTAGTACGTGCTAGTGCCTGCCAGTGTGTGTAAGTTTGTGTAAGTACGTGATGGTTGCGTCAAGATGGTTCGGTCTCGAACCTGCACCGTTATGGAGAACTCGGAGTATCCGAGGGATTTGGAGTAGGGGAGAAGTTATCTGACCTGTACCCGGGTCAGATGTTGTTCTCCTTCCTAGGAGATGAGGACTCACCTTGACGGAGTCGCTTGATTCTGACAGTTCGCACCACTCCGCAACCAGTTCGCACCACTCTGCAACCAGTTTGCACCACTCCGCAACCATTTTGCACCACTCCGCAACCAGTTCGCAACACTCCGCAACCAGTTCGCACCACTCCGCAACCAGTTTGTACCCCTCCGCAACAACTTCGCACCACTCTGAGACCAGTGCGCACCACTCCGCAACCAGTTCGCACCCCTCCGCAACCAGTTCGCACTACTCCACAACTAGTTCGCACCACTCCGCAACTAGTTCGCACCACTCCGCAACTAGTTCGCACCACTCCGCAACTAGTTCGCACCACTCCGCAACTAGTTCGCACCACTCCGCAACTAGTTCGCACCACTCCGCAACTAGTTCGCACCACTCCGCAACTAGTTCGCACCACTCCGCAACTAGTTCGCACCACTCCGCAACTAGTTCGCACCACTCCGCAACCCATTGGCACCGCTCCGCAACCAGTTCGCACCACTCTGCAGCCAGTTTGCACCACTCCGCAACCACTTTGCACCACTCCGGAACCAGTTCCCACTACTCCGCAACCGGTTGGCACCACTCCACAACCAGTTCCCACCACTCCGCAACCAGTTCAGACCACTCCCCATCCAGTTCGCACCACACCGCAACCAGTTCGCACCACTCCGCAACCTGTTCCCACCACTCCGCAACCACTTCGCACCACTCCGCAACCAGTTCGCACCACTCCACAACCAGTTCAAAGGACTCCGAAACCAGTTCGCACTACTTCGCAACCAGTTCGCACCACTCAGCAGCCAGTTCATACCACTCTACAAACAGTTCGCACCACTCCGCAGCCAGTTCACACCCCTTCGCAACCAATTCGCACCACTCCGCAACCCGTTCGCACCACTCCGCACCCAGTTAGCACCACTCCACGACAAGTTTGCACCACTCCGCGACCAATTCACACCACTCCGCCACCAGTTCACACCACTCAGCGACCAGTTCGCACCACTCCACAACCAGTTCGCACCACTCCGCAACCAGTTCGCACCAATCCGCAACCACTTCGTTCCACTCCGCAACCAGTTCGCACCACTCCGCACCCAGTTAGCACCACTCCACGACAAGTTTGCACCACTCCGCGACCAATTCACACCACTCCGCCACCAGTTCACACCACTCAGCGACCAGTTCGCACCACTCCACAACCAGTTCGCACCACTCCGCAACCAGTTCGCACCACTCTGCAACCAGTTCGCACCACTCCGCAACCAGTTCGCACCACTCTGCAACCAGTTTGCACCACTCCGCAACCGGTTGGTAAGGCTGCACACCAAATCCTAGGATCCGGGGATCCGGATCCTTGATCAAGATTTGATCCGGGATCCGGGGATCTTTTAACCACATAAAAAAGAGGGAAAAACGGGGTTAGGAGTAAAAAATGTAAGGCATTATCCTTGCTCAGCCTATATGATCCGGAAACGTTTCGGGGATCCATAGGATCCGGGGATCTTTTCTTGGATCCGAGGATCCAAATCCATCCTAGGATCTGGAACCGGGGATCAGGATCCAACCTGAGATCCCGGAATCTTACCCGGTGTGCACTCCACAACTAGTTTGCACCACTGTGCAACCAGTTCAGACCACTCCGCATCCTGTTAGCACCACTCCCGAACCAGTTCGCACCACTCGGCAGCCAGTTCGCACCACTCCGCAACCAGTTTGCACCACTCCGCAACCACTTTGCACCACTCTGAAACCACTGCGCACCACTCCGCAACCAGTTCGCACCACTCCGCAACCAGTCCGCACCACTCCGCAACCAGTTTGCACCACTCTGCAACCATTTCGCACCACTCCGCAACCAGTTCGCACCACTCCGTAGCCAGTTTGCACCACTCCGCAACCAGTTCCCACGACTCCGCATCCAGCTTGCACCACTCCGGAACCCATTTGCACCACTCCGCAACCAGTTCACACCACTACGCAACCCGTTCACCACTCCGCAACCAGTTGACAGCACTCCGCAACCAGTTGGCACCACTCCGCAACCAGTTCGCACCACTCCGCAGCCAGTTCGCACCACTCCGCAACCAGTTCCCACGACTCCGCATCCAGCTTGCACCACTACGGAACCCATTTGCACCACTCCGCAACCAGTTCACACCACTACGCAACCCGTTCACCACTCCGCAACCAGTTGACAGCACACCGCAACCAGTTGGCACCACTCCGCAACCCATTGGCACCACTCCACAACCAGTTCAAACCACTATGCAGCCAGTTTGCACCACTCCGAAACCAGTTTGCAGCACTCCGCAACCGGTTGGCACCACTCCACAACCAGTTCCCACCAGTCCGCAACCAGTTCGCACCGCTCTGCAACTGGGTCGCACCACTCCGCAACCAGTTTACACCATCCCGCTACCAGTTGGCACCACTCCACAACCAGTTCGCACCACTCCACAACCACTTCGCACCACTCCGCAACGAGTTCGCACCACTCGGCAACCAGTTCGCACCACTCCGCAACCAGTTTGCACCACTCCGCAACCACTTCACAACACTCTGAAACCACTGCGCACGACTCCGCAACCACTTCGCACCACTACGCAACCAGTTCGCACCACTACGCAACCAGTTCGCACCACTCCGCAACCAGCTTGCACCACTCCGGAACCAGTTCGTACCACTCCGCCACCAGTTCATACCACTACTCAACCGGTTCAACACTCCGCAACCAGTGGACACCACTCCGCAACCAGTTGGCACCACTGCGCAACCCATTGGCACCACTCCGCAACCAGTTCGCACCACTCTGCACCCAGTTCGGACCACTCCGCAACCAGTTCGCACCACTCCGCAGCCAGTTCGCACCACTCCGCAACCAGTTCGCACCACTCTGCACCCAGTTCGCACCACTCCGCAACCAGTTCGCACCACTCCGCAACCAGTTTGCACCACTCCGCAACCGGTTGGCAGGACTCCACAACCAGTTCGCACGACTCCGCAACCAGCTCGCACCGCTCTGCAAGCCGTTCGCACCACTCCGCAACCAGTTTACACCACCCCGCTACCAGTTGGCACCACTCCACAACCAGTTCGCACCACTCCACAACCATATCGCACCACTCCGCAGCCAGTTCAAACCACTCCGCAACCAGTTTGCACCACTCTGCAACCAGTTCGCACCACTTGGCAACCGGTTCGCACCACTCCGCAACCAGTTCGAACCACTCCGCAACCAGTTCACACCACTCCTCAACCTGTTCGCACCACTCGGCAACCGGTTCGCACCACTCCGCAACTGGTTCGCACCACTCCGCAACCAGTTCGCACCACTCCGCCACCAGTTCGTACCACTCTGCAACCAGGTCGCACCACTCCGCAGCCAGTTCGCACCATTCCGCAACCAGGTCGCACCACTCCGCAGCCAGTTCGCACCATTCCGCAACCAGGTCGCACCACTCCGCAGCCAGTTCGCACCATTCCGCAACCAGGTCGCACCACTCCGCAGCCAGTTCGCACCATTCCGCAACCAGGTCGCACCACTCCGCAGCCAGTTCGCACCATTCCGCAACCAGGTCGCACCACTCCGCAGCCAGTTCGCACCATTCCGCAACCAGGTCGCACCACTCCGCAGCCAGTTCGCACCATTCCGCAACCAGGTCGCACCACTCCGCAGCCAGTTCGCACCATTCCGCAACCAGGTCGCACCACTCCGCAGCCAGTTCGCACCATTCCGCAACCAGGTCGCACCACTCCGCAGCCAGTTCGCACCATTCCGCAACCAGGTCGCACCACTCCGCAGCCAGTTCGCACCATTCCGCAACCAGGTCGCACCACTCCGCAGCCAGTTCGCACCATTCCGCAACCAGGTCGCACCACTCCGCAGCCAGTTCGCACCATTCCGCAACCAGGTCGCACCACTCCGCAGCCAGTTCGCACCATTCCGCAACCAGGTCGCACCACTCCGCAGCCAGTTCGCACCATTCCGCAACCAGGTCGCACCACTCCGCAGCCAGTTCGCACCATTCCGCAACCAGGTCGCACCACTCCGCAGCCAGTTCGCACCATTCCGCAACCAGGTCGCACCACTCCGCAGCCAGTTCGCACCATTCCGCAACCAGGTCGCACCACTCCGCAGCCAGTTCGCACCATTCCGCAACCAGGTCGCACCACTCCGCAGCCAGTTCGCACCATTCCGCAACCAGGTCGCACCACTCCGCAGCCAGTTCGCACCATTCCGCAACCAGGTCGCACCACTCCGCAGCCAGTTCGCACCATTCCGCAACCAGGTCGCACCACTCCGCAGCCAGTTCGCACCATTCCGCAACCAGGTCGCACCACTCCGCAGCCAGTTCGCACCATTCCGCAACCAGGTCGCACCACTCCGCAGCCAGTTCGCACCATTCCGCAACCAGGTCGCACCACTCCGCAGCCAGTTCGCACCATTCCGCAACCAGGTCGCACCACTCCGCAGCCAGTTCGCACCATTCCGCAACCAGGTCGCACCACTCCGCAGCCAGTTCGCACCATTCCGCAACCAGGTCGCACCACTCCGCAGCCAGTTCGCACCATTCCGCAACCAGGTCGCACCACTCCGCAGCCAGTTCGCACCATTCCGCAACCAGGTCGCACCACTCCGCAGCCAGTTCGCACCATTCCGCAACCAGGTCGCACCACTCCGCAGCCAGTTCGCACCATTCCGCAACCAGGTCGCACCACTCCGCAGCCAGTTCGCACCATTCCGCAACCAGGTCGCACCACTCCGCAGCCAGTTCGCACCATTCCGCAACCAGGTCGCACCACTCCGCAGCCAGTTCGCACCATTCCGCAACCAGGTCGCACCACTCCGCAGCCAGTTCGCACCATTCCGCAACCAGGTCGCACCACTCCGCAGCCAGTTCGCACCATTCCGCAACCAGGTCGCACCACTCCGCAGCCAGTTCGCACCATTCCGCAACCAGGTCGCACCACTCCGCAGCCAGTTCGCACCATTCCGCAACCAGGTCGCACCACTCCGCAGCCAGTTCGCACCATTCCGCAACCAGGTCGCACCACTCCGCAGCCAGTTCGCACCATTCCGCAACCAGGTCGCACCACTCCGCAGCCAGTTCGCACCATTCCGCAACCAGGTCGCACCACTCCGCAGCCAGTTCGCACCATTCCGCAACCAGGTCGCACCACTCCGCAGCCAGTTCGCACCATTCCGCAACCAGGTCGCACCACTCCGCAGCCAGTTCGCACCATTCCGCAACCAGGTCGCACCACTCCGCAGCCAGTTCGCACCATTCCGCAACCAGGTCGCACCACTCCGCAGCCAGTTCGCACCATTCCGCAACCAGGTCGCACCACTCCGCAGCCAGTTCGCACCATTCCGCAACCAGGTCGCACCACTCCGCAGCCAGTTCGCACCATTCCGCAACCAGGTCGCACCACTCCGCAGCCAGTTCGCACCATTCCGCAACCAGGTCGCACCACTCCGCAGCCAGTTCGCACCATTCCGCAACCAGGTCGCACCACTCCGCAGCCAGTTCGCACCATTCCGCAACCAGGTCGCACCACTCCGCAGCCAGTTCGCACCATTCCGCAACCAGGTCGCACCACTCCGCAGCCAGTTCGCACCATTCCGCAACCAGGTCGCACCACTCCGCAGCCAGTTCGCACCATTCCGCAACCAGGTCGCACCACTCCGCAGCCAGTTCGCACCATTCCGCAACCAGGTCGCACCACTCCGCAGCCAGTTCGCACCATTCCGCAACCAGGTCGCACCACTCCGCAGCCAGTTCGCACCATTCCGCAACCAGGTCGCACCACTCCGCAGCCAGTTCGCACCATTCCGCAACCAGGTCGCACCACTCCGCAGCCAGTTCGCACCATTCCGCAACCAGGTCGCACCACTCCGCAGCCAGTTCGCACCATTCCGCAACCAGGTCGCACCACTCCGCAGCCAGTTCGCACCATTCCGCAACCAGGTCGCACCACTCCGCAGCCAGTTCGCACCATTCCGCAACCAGGTCGCACCACTCCGCAGCCAGTTCGCACCATTCCGCAACCAGGTCGCACCACTCCGCAGCCAGTTCGCACCATTCCGCAACCAGGTCGCACCACTCCGCAGCCAGTTCGCACCATTCCGCAACCAGGTCGCACCACTCCGCAGCCAGTTCGCACCATTCCGCAACCAGGTCGCACCACTCCGCAGCCAGTTCGCACCATTCCGCAACCAGGTCGCACCACTCCGCAGCCAGTTCGCACCATTCCGCAACCAGGTCGCACCACTCCGCAGCCAGTTCGCACCATTCCGCAACCAGGTCGCACCACTCCGCAGCCAGTTCGCACCATTCCGCAACCAGGTCGCACCACTCCGCAGCCAGTTCGCACCATTCCGCAACCAGGTCGCACCACTCCGCAGCCAGTTCGCACCATTCCGCAACCAGGTCGCACCACTCCGCAGCCAGTTCGCACCATTCCGCAACCAGGTCGCACCACTCCGCAGCCAGTTCGCACCATTCCGCAACCAGGTCGCACCACTCCGCAGCCAGTTCGCACCATTCCGCAACCAGGTCGCACCACTCCGCAGCCAGTTCGCACCATTCCGCAACCAGGTCGCACCACTCCGCAGCCAGTTCGCACCATTCCGCAACCAGGTCGCACCACTCCGCAGCCAGTTCGCACCATTCCGCAACCAGGTCGCACCACTCCGCAGCCAGTTCGCACCATTCCGCAACCAGGTCGCACCACTCCGCAGCCAGTTCGCACCATTCCGCAACCAGGTCGCACCACTCCGCAGCCAGTTCGCACCATTCCGCAACCAGGTCGCACCACTCCGCAGCCAGTTCGCACCATTCCGCAACCAGGTCGCACCACTCCGCAGCCAGTTCGCACCATTCCGCAACCAGGTCGCACCACTCCGCAGCCAGTTCGCACCATTCCGCAACCAGGTCGCACCACTCCGCAGCCAGTTCGCACCATTCCGCAACCAGGTCGCACCACTCCGCAGCCAGTTCGCACCATTCCGCAACCAGGTCGCACCACTCCGCAGCCAGTTCGCACCATTCCGCAACCAGGTCGCACCACTCCGCAGCCAGTTCGCACCATTCCGCAACCAGGTCGCACCACTCCGCAGCCAGTTCGCACCATTCCGCAACCAGGTCGCACCACTCCGCAGCCAGTTCGCACCATTCCGCAACCAGGTCGCACCACTCCGCAGCCAGTTCGCACCATTCCGCAACCAGGTCGCACCACTCCGCAGCCAGTTCGCACCATTCCGCAACCAGGTCGCACCACTCCGCAGCCAGTTCGCACCATTCCGCAACCAGGTCGCACCACTCCGCAGCCAGTTCGCACCATTCCGCAACCAGGTCGCACCACTCCGCAGCCAGTTCGCACCATTCCGCAACCAGGTCGCACCACTCCGCAGCCAGTTCGCACCATTCCGCAACCAGGTCGCACCACTCCGCAGCCAGTTCGCACCATTCCGCAACCAGGTCGCACCACTCCGCAGCCAGTTCGCACCATTCCGCAACCAGGTCGCACCACTCCGCAGCCAGTTCGCACCATTCCGCAACCAGGTCGCACCACTCCGCAGCCAGTTCGCACCATTCCGCAACCAGGTCGCACCACTCCGCAGCCAGTTCGCACCATTCCGCAACCAGGTCGCACCACTCCGCAGCCAGTTCGCACCATTCCGCAACCAGGTCGCACCACTCCGCAGCCAGTTCGCACCATTCCGCAACCAGGTCGCACCACTCCGCAGCCAGTTCGCACCATTCCGCAACCAGGTCGCACCACTCCGCAGCCAGTTCGCACCATTCCGCAACCAGGTCGCACCACTCCGCAGCCAGTTCGCACCATTCCGCAACCAGGTCGCACCACTCCGCAGCCAGTTCGCACCATTCCGCAACCAGGTCGCACCACTCCGCAGCCAGTTCGCACCATTCCGCAACCAGGTCGCACCACTCCGCAGCCAGTTCGCACCATTCCGCAACCAGGTCGCACCACTCCGCAGCCAGTTCGCACCATTCCGCAACCAGGTCGCACCACTCCGCAGCCAGTTCGCACCATTCCGCAACCAGGTCGCACCACTCCGCAGCCAGTTCGCACCATTCCGCAACCAGGTCGCACCACTCCGCAGCCAGTTCGCACCATTCCGCAACCAGGTCGCACCACTCCGCAGCCAGTTCGCACCATTCCGCAACCAGGTCGCACCACTCCGCAGCCAGTTCGCACCATTCCGCAACCAGGTCGCACCACTCCGCAGCCAGTTCGCACCATTCCGCAACCAGGTCGCACCACTCCGCAGCCAGTTCGCACCACTCGCAAGCAGTTCGCACCACTCAGCAACGAGTTTGCACCACTCCGCAACCAGTTCGCACCACTCTGCAACCAGTTCCCACGACTCCGCAACCAGTTTGCACCACTCCGAAACCAATTTGCACCACTCCCCAACCAATTCGCACCACTCTGCAACGAGTTCGCACCATTCCGCAACCAGTTGGCACCACTCTGCAACCAGTTTGCACCACTCCCCAACCAGTTCACACCACTCCGCAACCAGTTGGCACCTCTCTGGAACCAGTTCGCACCACTTTGCAGCCCGTTTGCACCACTCCGCAACCAGTTCGTACCACTCGGCAACCAGCTTGCACCACCCCGCAACCAGTTCGCACCACTCCGCAACCAGTTTGCACCACTCCACAACGAGTTCGCACCACTCTTCAACCAGTTTGCACCACTCGCAACCAGTTCGCACCACTCAGCAACCAGTTCGCACCACTCCCCAACCAGTTCGTACCTCTCCGCAACCAGTTTGCACCACTCCGCAACCAGTTCGCACCACTCCGCAACCAGTTCGCACCACTC
>SZWC01000190.1:391188-404870 GCA_023375785.1 Penium margaritaceum
TGGTCAGAAACACAGTGGTCAGAAACACAGTGGTCAGAAACAGAGTGGTCAGAACATACTGGTCAGAAACACACTGTCACAAACACACTGGTCAGAAACACATTGGTCAGAAACACACTGGTCAGAAGCACACTGGTGAGAAATACTGTAGTTATAAACACAATTTCCAGAAACACAATGGTCAGAAACACACAGGTCAGAAACACATTGGTCAGAAACATGGAGGTCAGGAACACAGTGGTCAGAAGCACACTGGTCAGAAACACACTGGCCAGAAACACAGTGGTCAGAAACACAGTGGTCAGAAACACAGGTGCCAGAAACACACTGGTCATAAACACACTGGTCAGAAACACACTGGTCAGAGACACACGGGTCACAAACACAATGGTCAGAAACACACTGGTCAGAAACTCGCTGGTCAGGAACATTGTGGTCAGAAACACAGTGGTCAGAAACACACTGGTAAGAAAAACAGTGGTCAGAAACACAGTGGTCAGAAACACAGTGGTCACTAACACAGTGGTCACTAACACAGTGGTCATTGACACACTGGTCAGAAACACTGTGGTCAGAAAGACACTGGTCAGAAACACAATGGTCAAAAATGCACTGGTCACAAACACAGTGCTCAGAAACACACTGGTCAGAAACACACTTGTCAGAAATACAGTGGTCAGAAACACAGTGGTCATAAACACATTGGTCAGAAACACAGTGGCCAGAAACACACTGGTCAGAAACACACCAGTCATAAACACAGTGGTCAGAAACACAGTGATCAGAAGCACGCTGGTCAGAAACACACTGATCAGAAACACACCGGAAAGAAACACTCTGGTCCGAAACAGAGTGGTCAGAAAAAAAATGGTCAGAAACACACTAGTTAGAAGCACACTGGTCAGAAACTCAGGGGTCAGAAACAAAATGGTCAGAAACACACTGGTGAGAAGCACAGTGGTCAGAAACACAATGGTCAGAAACACAGTGTTTAGAACATGGTGGTCAGAAACATATTTGTCAGAAACACGGTGGTCAGAAACACAGTGGTCAGAAACACAGTGGTCAGAAACACAGTAGTCAGAACACACTGGTCAGAAACACATTGGTCAGGAACACGCTGGTCAGAAACACAGTGGTCAGAAACACACTGGTCAGGAACACCCTGGTTAGAAACATACGAGTCATAAACACACTGGTAATAAACACAGTGGTCAGAAACACAGAGGTCAGAAAGACAGTGGTCAGAAACACACTGGTCAGAAACACACTGGTCAGAAACACAGTGGTCAGAAACATAGTGGTCAGAAACACAGTGGTCAGAAACACAGTGGTCACTAACACACTGGTCAGACACATACTGGTCAGACACACACTGGTCAGAAACACAGTGGTCAGAAACACACTGGTCAGAAACACAGTGGTCAGAAACACGGTGGTCAGAAGCACAGTCGTCAGAAATACAGTGGTCAGGAACACAGTGGTCAAAAACACAGTGGTCAAAACACACTGTTCAGAAACACAGTGGTCAGAAACACAGTGGTCAGAAACACAGTTGTCAGAAACACAGTGGTCACAAGCACAGTCGTGAGGAACACACTGGTCGGAAAACGGTGGTTAGAAACACACTGGTCAGAAACACAGTGGTCACGAACACAGTGGTCAGAAACACACTGGTCAGAAAAACAGTGGTCAGAAACACACTGGTCAGAAACACCCTGGTCATAAACACAGTGGTTAGACACACAGTTGTCAGAAGCACAGTGGTCAGAAACAGGCTGGTCAGAAACAAAGTGGTCAGGAACACAGTGGTCAGAAACACACTGGTCAGAAACACAGTGGTCTGAAGCACTCTGGTCAAAAACAGACTGGTCAGAAACATGGCGGTCAGAAACACATGGGTCAGCAATACAGGGGTCAAAAACTTTGTCGTCAGAAACACGCTGGTCAGAAACACACTGGTCAGAAACACACTAGTCAGAAAAACACTGGTCAGAAACACAGTAGTCAGAAACTCAGTTGTTAGAATTAAACTGGTCAGAAACACACTGGTCAGAAACACAGTTGTCAGAAACACAGTGGTCAGAAACACACTGCTCAGAAACAAATTGGTAAGAAGCACACTGGTCAGAATTTCAGTGGTCCGAAACACATTGGTCAGAAACACAGTGGTCAGAAACACAGTGGCCAGAAACACAGTGGTCAGAAACACACTAGCCAGTATTATAGTGCTTAGAAACACACTGGTCAGAAACACAGTGGTCAGAAACACAGTGGTCAGAAACACAGTGGTCAGGAACACACTGGGCAGAAGCACAGAGGTCACAAACACAGTGGTCAGAAACACACTGGTCAGAAACACAGTGGTCAGAAACACAGTGGTCACAAACACACTGGTCAGAAACACACTGGTCAGAAACACACTGGACAGAAACACATTGGTCAGAAACACAGTGGTCAGAAACACAGTGGTCAGAAACACACTGGTCAGAATCATAGTGGTCAGAAACACAGTGGTCAGAAACACACTGGTCAGAAACACAGTGGTGAGAAACACAGTGGTCAGAAACACAGTGGTCAGAAACACAGTGGTCACAGACATAGTGGTCAGAGACACACTGGTCAGAAACACAGTGGTCAGAAACACACGTGTCAGAAACACACTGGTCCAAAGCACACTGATCAAAAACACTGTGATCAGAAACACAGTGGTCAGAAATACACTGGTCAGAAACACAGTGGTCAGAAACACACCGGTCAGAAACACAGTGGTCAGAAACGCCCTGGTCAGAAACACACTGGTCTGGAACACACTACTCAGAAACGCAGTGGTCAGAAACACAGTGGTCAGAAACACTCTGGTCAGAAACACAGTGGTCAGAAACACACTGGTCATAAACACACTGGTCAGAAACACACTGGTCAGAAACACACTGGTCAGAAACACAGTGCTCAGAAACACACTGGTCAGAAACACACTGGTCTGGAACACACTGCTCAGAAACGCAGTGGTCAGAAACACAGTGGTCTGAAACACAGTGGTCAGAAACACACTGGTCAGACACACACTGGTCAGAAACACACTGGTCTGGAACACACTGCTCAGAAACGCAGTGGTCAGAAACACAGTGGTCTGAAACACAGTGGTCAGAAACACACTGGTCAGACACACACTGGTCAGAAACACACTGGTCTGGAACACACTGCTCAGAAACGCAGTGGTCAGAAACACAGTGGTCTGAAACACAGTGGTCAGAAACACACTGGTCAGACACACACTGGTCAGAAACACACTGGTCTGGAACACACTGCTCAGAAACGCAGTGGTCAGAAACACAGTGGTCTGAAACACAGTGGTCAGAAACACACTGGTCAGACACACACTGGTCAGAAACACACTGGTCTGGAACACACTGCTCAGAAACGCAGTGGTCAGAAACACAGTGGTCTGAAACACAGTGGTCAGAAACACACTGGTCAGACACACACTGGTCAGAAACACACTGGTCTGGAACACACTGCTCAGAAACGCAGTGGTCAGAAACACAGTGGTCTGAAACACAGTGGTCAGAAACACACTGGTCAGACACACACTGGTCAGAAACACACTGGTCTGGAACACACTGCTCAGAAACGCAGTGGTCAGAAACACAGTGGTCTGAAACACAGTGGTCAGAAACACACTGGTCAGACACACACTGGTCAGAAACACACTGGTCTGGAACACACTGCTCAGAAACGCAGTGGTCAGAAACACAGTGGTCAGAAACACACTGGTCAGAAACACACCGGTCATCAACACACTGGTCAGAAACACAGTGGTCATAAACACACTGGTCAGAAACACACTGGTCAGAAACACACTGGTCAGACACACACTTGTCAGAAACACATTGGTCAGAAACACTCTGGTCAGAAACACACTGTTCGAACACACACTGGTCATAAAAACAGTGGTCATAAACACAGTGGTCAGAAACAAAGTGGTCAGAATTACACTGGTCAGAAACACACTCATCAGACACACAGTTGTCAGAAACACAGTGGTCAGAAAAACACTGGTCAGAAACACATTGGTCAGAAACACAGTAGTCAGAAACACAGTGGTCAGAAACACAGTGGTCAGAAACACACTGGTCAGAAACACGGTGGTCAGAATCACAGCGGTCAGAAACACAGTGGCCATAACGCAATGGTCAGGAACACACTGTCAGAAAGAGACTCGTCAGAAACACAGTGGTCAGAAACACACTGGTCAGAAACACACTGTTCAGAAACACACTGGTCAGGAACACTCTGGTCAGACAAACACTCGTAAGAAACACAATGGTCAGAAACACACTGGTCATAAACACAGTGGTCAGAAACACAGATGTCAGAAACACAGTGGTCAGAAACACACTGGTCAGACACACGGTGGTCAGAAAGACAGTGGTCAGATAAAGAGTGGTCAGAAACGCAGTGGTAACTAACACTTTGGTCATAAACACACTGGTCAGACACACCCTGGTCAGAAACACTGTGGTCAGAAACACACTGGTCAGAAACACATTAGTCAGAAACACAGTGGTCAGAAACACAGTGGTCAGAATAACACTGGTCAGAAACACAGTGGTCAGAAACACAGTGGTCAGAAACACAGTGATCAGAAACACATTGGTCAGAAACACTGTGGTCAGAATCACGGTGGTCAGAAACACAGTGGTCAGAAACACACTGGTCAGAAACACAGTGGTCAGAAACACTGTGGTCAGAAAGACAATGGTC
Organism: Penium margaritaceum; assembly: GCA_023375785.1. NCBI lineage: Eukaryota > Viridiplantae > Streptophyta > Zygnematophyceae > Desmidiales > Peniaceae > Penium > Penium margaritaceum. Next base: position 395,956 of record SZWC01000190.1, read on the forward strand.
AGAAACACAGTGGTCAGGATCATGGTGGTCAGGAACACGGTGGTCAGAAACACAGTGGTCAGAAACATAGTGGTCAGAAACACAGTGGTCAGAACATACTGGTCAGAAACACACTGTCAGAAACACATTGGTCAGAAACACACTGGTCAGACACACACTGGTGAGAAGCACACTGGTCAGAAAAACTCTGGTCAGAAACACAATTGTCAGACACACAGTGGTCAGAACCACACTGGTCAGACACACAGTGGTCAGAAACACAGTGGTCAGAATTACACTGGTCAGAAACACACTGGTCAGAAACACAGTGGTCAGAAACACACTGGTCAGAAACACATTGGTCAGAAACACAGCGGTCAGAAACAAACTGGTCAGAAACACAGTGGTCAGAAACACAGTGGTCAGAAAAACAGTGGTCACAAACACAGTGGTCAGGAACACAGTGGTCGGGAACACGGTGGTCAGAAACACAGTGGTCAGAAATGCAGTGGTCAGAAACACAGTGGTCAAAAACACAGTGGTCAGAACATACAGGTCAGAAACACACTGTCAGAAACACACTGATCAGAAACAAACTGGTCAGAAACACTCTGGTCATGAACAAACTTGTCAAGAACACAATGGTCAGAAACACACTGGTCAGAAACACAGTAGTCAGAAACACAGAGGTCAGAAACACAGTGGTCAGAAACACACTGGTCAGAAACACACCGGTCCGAAACACAGTGGTCACAAACACACTGGTCATAAACACAGTGGTCACAAACAGAGTGGTCACAATCACACTGGTCAGAAACACAGTGGTCAGAAACACACTGGTCAGAAACACACTGGTCAAAAACACAGTGGTCATAAACACACTGCTCAGAAACACACTTGTCAGAAATACAGTGGTCAGAAACACACTGGTCAGAAACACACTGGTCATAAACACTGTGGACATAAGCACAGTGGTCAGAAACACACTGATCATAAACACAGTGGTCAGAAGCACAGTGGTCAGAAACACACTGGTCAGAAACACAGTGGTTAGAAACACACTGGTCAGAAACACAGTGGTCAGAAACACAATGCTCAAAAACACACTGGTCAGAAACACAGTGGTCAGAAACACAATGGTCAGAAACACACCGGTCATAAATACAGGGGTCAGAAGCTCAGTGGTCATACACACACTTGTCAGAAACACACTAGTCAGAAACACACTGGTCAGAAAAGCACTGGTCAGAAGCACAGTGGTCAGAAACACAGTGGTCAGAATTACACTGGTCAGAAACACACTGGTCAGAAACACAAGGGTCAGAAACACAGTGGTCAGAAACACAGTGGTCAGGAACACACTGGTCGGAAACACACTGGTCAGAAACACAGTGGTCAGAATTACACTGGTCAGAAACACACTGGTCAGAAACACAAGGGTCAGAAACACAGTGGTCAGAAACACAGTGGTCAGGAACACACTGGTCGGAAACACACTGGTCAGAAACACATTGGTCAGAAACACAATGGTCAGAAACACAGTGGTCAGAAACACGGTAGTCAGAAACATTGTGGCGAGAAAAACAATGGTCAGAAACACAAGTGTCAGGAACACGTTGGTCAGGAACACGGTGGTCAGAAACACAGTGGTCAGAAACACAGTGGTCAGAACATACTGGTCAAAAACACACTGTCAGAAACAAACTGGTCAGAAACACACTGGTCAGAAACACACTGGTCAGACACACACTGGTCAGAAGCACAGTGGTCAGAAACACACTTGTAAGACACACAGTGGTCAGAAATACACTGGTCAGAAACACAATGGTCAGAAACACAGAGGTCACAAACACAGTGGTCAGAAACACACTGGTCAGAAACACACTACTCAGAAACACAGTGGTCACAAACACAGTGGTCAGACACACAGTGGTCATAAACACACTGGTCAGAAATACAAGGGTCAGAAACTCACCGGTCAGAAACAGACTGGTAAAAAACACACTGGTCAGAAGCACTGTGGTCAGAAACACAGTGGTAACTAACACAGTGGTCAGAAACACACTGGTCAGACCCACACTGGTCAGAAACGCAGTGGTCAGCACTACACTGGTCAGAAACACACTGTTCAGACACACAGTGGTCAGAAACACGGTGGTCAGAAACACAGTGGTCAGAATTACACTGGTCAGAAACACACTGGTCAGAAACACAGTGGTCAGAAACACACTGGTTAGAAACACATTGGTCAGAAACACAGTGGTCAGAATTACACTGGTCAGAAACACACTGGTCAGAAACACAGTGGTCAGAAACACACTGGTTAGAAACACATTGGTCAGAAACACAGCGGTCAGGAACAAACTGTTCAGAAACACAGTGGTCAGAAACACAATGGTCAGAAAAACATTGGTCAGAAACACAGTGGTCATGAACACGGTGGAAGGAACCCGGTGGTCAGAAACACAGTGGTCTGAAACACAGTGGTCAGAAACACAGCGGTCAAAACATACTGGTCAGAAATACACTGACAGAAACACACTGGTCAGAAACAAACTGGTCAGAAACACTCTGGTCAGAAACAAATTTGTCAAGAACACAATGGTCAGAAACACATTGGTCAGAAACACAGTGGTCAGAAACACAGATGTCAGAAACACAGTGGCCATAAACACACTGGTCAGAAACACACTGGTCAGAAACACAGTGGTCAGAACTTACTGGTCAGAAACACACTGTCAGAAACACACTGGTCAGAAACAAACTGGTCAGAAACACTCTGGTCAGAAACACACTTGTCAAGAACACAGTGGTCAGAAACACACTGGCTAGAAACACACTGGTCTGAAACACAGTGGTCAGAAACACGGTGGTCAGAAACACACTGGTTAGAAACACACTGGTCAGAAACAAACTGGGCATAAACACAGTGGTCACCGACAGAGTGGTCACAGTCACACTGGTCAGAAACACAGTGGTCATAAACACAGTGGTCATAAACACACTGATCAGAAACACACTGGTCAGAAACACAGTGGTCAGAAACACACTGGTCAGAAACACACTGGTCATAAACACAGTGGTCAGAAACACACTGGTCAGAAACACAGTGGTCATAAACACAGTGGTCATAAACACACTGATCAGAAACACACTGGTCAGAAACACAGTGGTCAGAAACACACTGGTCAGAAACACACTGGTCATAAACACCGTGGTCATAAGCAAAGTGGTCAGAAACACACTGGACATAAACACACTATTCAGAAACACAGTGGTCACAAACACAGAGGTCAGACACACAGCGGTCATAAACACACTGGTCAGAAATACAAGGGTCAGAAACTCACTGGTCGGAAACAGACTGGTCAAAACCACACTGCTCAGAAGCACAGTGGTCAGAAACACAGTGGTAACTAACACAGTGGTCAGAAACACACTGGTCAGATCCACACTGGTCAGAAACACACTGGTCAGACACACAGTGGTCAGAAACACAGAGGTCAGAAACACGGTGGTCAGAGTAAAACTGGTCAGAAACACACTGGTCAGAAACACAGTGGTCAGAAACACACTGGTCAGAAACACATTGCTCAGAAACACAGTGGTCAGAAACGCGGTGGTCAGAAACACAATGGTCAGGAACACGGTGGTCAGGAAGACGGTGGTCAGAAACAAAGTGGTCAGAAACACAGTGGTCAGAAACACAGTGGTCAGAAACACATTGGTCATAACATACTGGTCAGAAACACAATGTCAGAAACACACTGGTCAGAAACAAACTGGTGAGAAACACTCTGGTCAGAAACAAACTTGTCAAGAACACAATGGTCAGAAACACACTGGTCAGAAACACAGTGGTCAGAAACACAGTGGTCAGAAACACTGTGGTCAGAAACACAGTGGTCACAAACACAGTGGTGAGAACATACTGGTCAGAAACACACTGTCAGAAACACACTGGTCATAAACAAACTGGTCAGAAACACTCTGGTCAGAAACACACTTGTCAAGAACACAGTGGTCAGAAGCACACTGGTTAGAAACACAGTGGTCAGAAACACAAAGGTCAGAAACACGGTGGTCAGAACACACTGGTCACAAACACACTGGTCAGAAACACAGCGGTCACAAACACAGTGGTCAGAAACAGCATTGTCAGAAAGGCAGTGGTCATAAACACACTTTTCAGAAACACGGTGGTCAGAAACACAGTGGTCAGAAACACAGTGGTCAGAAACACCGCAGTCGCAAACACAGTGGTCAGAAACACACTGGTCAGAAACACGGTGGTCAGAAACACACTGGTCATAAACACAGTGGTCACAAACAGAGTGATCACAATCACACTGGTCAGAAACACAGTGGTCAGAAACACACTGGTCATAAACACAGTGGTCACAAACAGAGTGATCACAATCACACTGGTCAGAAACACAGTGGTCAGAAACACACTGGTCAGAAACACACTGGTCAGAAACACAGTGGTCATAAACACACTGATCAGAAACATACTGGTCAGAAACACAGTGGTCAGAAACACACTGGTCAGAAACACACTGGTCATAAACACTGTGGTCATAAGCACAGTGGTCAGAAACACACTGGTCAGAAACACACTGGTCAGAAACACAGTGGTAGAAACACACTGGGTCAGAAACACACTGGTCATAAACACTGTGGTCATAAGCACAGTGGTCAGAAACACACTGGTCATAAACACAGTGGTCATAAGCACAGTGGTCAGGAACACACTGGTCAGAATTACAGTGGTTGGAAACACACCGGTCAGAAACACAGTGGTCGGAAACACAATGGTCAAAAACACACTGGTCAGAAACACAGTGGTCAGAAACACAGTGGTCAGAAACACACGGGTCATAAATAAAGGGGTCAGAAACTCAGTGGTCAGACACACAGTGGTCAGAAACACACTGGTCAGAAACACACTGGTCAGAAAAACACTGGTCAGAAACACAGTGGTCAGAAACACAGTGGTCAGAATTACACTGGTCAGAAACACAGTGGTCAGAGACACACTGGTCACAAACACACTGGTCAGAAACACACTGGTCAGAAACACCCTGGTCAGGAACATTGTGGTCAGAAACACAGTGGTCAGAAACACAGTGGTCAGAAAAACAGTGGTCAGAAACACATTGGCCAGAAACACAGTGGTCAGAAACACAATGGTCACTAACACAGTGGTCACTAACACAGTGGTCAGAGACACACTGATCAGAAACACTGTGGTCAGAAAGACACTGGTCAGAAACACAGTGGTCAGAAACACACTCGTCACAAACACAGTGGTCAGAAATACACTGGTCATAAACACACTTATCACAAACACAGTGGTCAGAAACATAGTGGTCAGAAACACACTGGTCAGAAACACAGTGGCCAGAAACACACAGGTCAGAAACACACTGGTCATAAACACAGTGGTCTGAAACACAGTGATCAGAAGCACGGTGGTCAGAAACACACTGATCAGAAACACACTGGTCAGAAACACACTGGTCCGAGACACAGTGGTTAGAAACACAGTTGTCAGAAACACACTGGTCAGAAACACACTGGTGAGAAGCACAGCGTTCAGAAACACAGTGGTCTGAAACGCAGTGGTCAGAACATGGTGGTCAGAAACACAGTTGTCAGAAACACGGTGGTGAGAAACACAGTGGTCAGAAACACGGTGGTCAGAAACACAGTGGTCAGAACGCACTGGTCAGAAAAACACTGGGCACGAACACACTGGTCAGAAAAAGAGTGGTCAGAAACACACTGGTCAGGAACACACTGGTTAGAAACATACTGGTCAGAAACACACTGGTCAGAAACACAGTGGTCAGAAACACAGAGGTCAGAAACACAGTGGTCAGAAACACACTGGTCAGAAACACACTGGTCAGAAACACAGTGGTCAGAAACACAGTGGTCAGAAACACACTGGTCAGAAACACAGTGGTCAGAAACACAGAGGTCAGAAACACAGTGGTCAGAAACACACTGGTCAGAAACACACTGGTCAGAAACACAGTGGTCAGAAACACAGTGGTCAGAAACATAGTGGTCACAAACACAGTGGTCACTAACACATTGGTCAGACACACACTGGTCAGACACACACTGGTCCAGAAACACAGTGGTCAGAAACACACTGGTGAGAAACACAGTGGTCAGAAACACAGTGGTCAGAAGAAGAGTCGTCAGAAACACAGTGGTCAGAAACACAGTGGTAAAAAACACATTGGTCGAAATACACTGGTCAGAAACACGGTGGTCCGAAACACAGTGGGCTGAAACACAGTGGTCAGAAACACAGTGATCAAAAACACAGTGGTGAGGAACACACTGGTCAGAAAACGGTGGTCAGAAACACACTGGTCAGAAACACATTGGTCACAAACACAGTGCTCAGAAACACACTGGTCAGAAACACAGTGGTCAGAAACACACTGGTCAGAAACACACTGGTCATAAACACAGTGGTTAGACACACAGTTGTCAGAAGCACAGTGGTCAGAAACACACTGGTCAGAAACACACTGGTCAGAAACGAACATAAACACAGCACACTGGTCAGAAACACACTGGTCATAAACACAGTGGTTAGACACACAGTTGTCAGAAGCACAGTGGTCAGAAACACACTGGTCAGAAACACAATGGTCAGGAACACAGTGGTTAGAAACACACTGGTCAGGAACACAGTGGTCTGAAGCCCACTGGTAAAAAACACACTGGTCTGAAACACGGTGGTCAGAAACACACGGGTCAGCAATACAGGGGTCAGAAACTCTGTGGTCAGAAACACGCTGGTCAGAAACACACTGGTCAGAAACACACTGGTCCGAAAAACACAGGTCAGAAACACAGTGATAAAAAACACACTTGTTAGAATTACACTGGTCAGAAACACACTGGTCAGAAACACAGTGGTCAGAAACACAGTGGTCAGAAACACACTGGTCAGAAACACATATGTGAGAAACACACTGGTCAGAATTTCAGTGGTCAGAAAGACATTGGTCAGAAACACAGTGGTCAGAAACACAGTGGCCAGAAACACAGTGGTCAGAAACACACTGGTCAGAAACACAGTGCTTAGAAACACCCTGGTCAAAAACACAGTGGTCAGGAACACAGTGGTTCGAAACACACTGGTGAGAAACACACTGGTCAAAAACACACTGGTCAGAAACACTGTGGTCAGAAACGCACTGGTCAGAAACACAGTACTCAGAAACACTGTGGTCAGAAACACACTGTTCATAAACACACTGGTCAGAAACACAATGGTCAGAAACACAGTGGTCAGAAACACAGTGGTCAGAAACACACAGGTTAGAAACATATTCGTCAGAAACACAGTGATTAGAAACACACTTGTCAGAAACTCAGTGGTGAGAAACACAGTGGTCAGAAACACAGTGGTCAGAATCACACTGGTCAGAAACACAATGGTCAGAATCACAGTGATCAGAAACACAGTGGTCAGAAACGCACTGGTCGGAAACACGGTGGTCAGAAACGCACCGGTTAGAAACACAGTGGTCAGAAACACATTGGTCAGAAACACACTGGTCAGAAACACACTGGTCTGAAACACAGTGGTCATAGACACACTGGTCAGAAACATACTGGTCAGGAACACACCGGTCAGAAACACACTGGTCGGAAACACAGTGGTCAGACACACTCTGGTCAGAAACATATTGGTCAGAAACACACTGCTCAGAAAAACACTGGTCATAAACACAGTGGTCAGAAACACAGTGGTCAGAATTACACTGGTCAGAAGCACACTGGTCAGAAACATAGTGGGCAGAAACACAGTGGTCAGGAACATAAACACAGTGGTCAGGAACATAAACACAGTGGTCAGAATCACACTGGTCAGAAGCACACTGGTCAGAAACATAGTGGGCAGAAACACAGTGGTCAGAAACACGGTGGTCAGAAACACTGTGGTCAGAAACACACTGGTCAGAAACACAGTGGTCAGGAACATAAACACAGTGGTCAGAAAACAATGGTCATAAACACGGTGGTCAGGAGCACGGTGGTCAGGAACACGGTGGTCAGAATCACAGTGGTCAGAAACACGGTGGTCAGAAACACAGTGGGCGGAAACACAATGGTCCGAACACACTGGTCAGAAATACGCTGTCATAAAGACACTGGTCAGAAACACACTGGTCAGAAACACACTGGTCAGAAACACTCTGGTCAGAAACACAATTGTCAGAAACACAATGGTCATAAACACACTGGTCAGAAACACAGTGGTCGGAAACACTAAGGTCTGACACACAGTGGTCAGAAACACACTGGTCAAAATCATAGTGGTCAGAAACACAGTTGTCCGAAACACAGTGGTCATGAACACACTGGTCAGAAACACAGTGGTCATAAACACACTGGTCAGAAACACACTGGTCAGAAACACACTCGTCAGAAACAACGTGGTCAGAAACACAGTTGTCCGAAACACAGTGGTCATGAACACACTGGTCAGAAACACAGTGGTCATAAACACACTGGTCAGAAACACACTGGTCAGAAACACACTCGTCAGAAACAACGTGGTCAGAAACACAGTGCTCAGAAACACAGTGGTCAGAAACACACTGGTCAGAAACACAGTGGTCAGAAACACAGAGGTCAGAAACACAGTGGTCAACAGCACAATGGTCAGAAACACAGTGGTCACAAAGACAGTGGTCAGAGACACGCTGGTCAGAAGCACAGTGGTCAGAAACACGCTGGTCAGAAACACGGTGGTCACAAACACTCTGGTCAGAGACACAGTGGTCAGAAACATAGTGGTCAAAAACACAGTGGTCAGAAACACACTGTTCATAAACACACTGGTCAGAAACACAATGGTCAGAAACACAGTGGTCAGAAACACAGTGGTCAGAAACACA
>SZWC01000190.1:418053-434017 GCA_023375785.1 Penium margaritaceum
ACAGTGGTCAGAAGCACAGTGGTCAGAAACACACTGGTCAGAAGCACAGTGGTCAGAAACACAGTGGTCAGAAAAACAGTGGTCAGAAGCACAGTGGTCAGAAACACACTGGTCAGAAGCACAGTGGTCAGAAACACAGTGGTCAGAAACACAGTGGTCAGAACCACACTGGTCAGAAACACAGTGGTCAGGTCAGAAACATGGTGGTCAGAAACACAGTGGACAGAAGCACAGTGGTCAGAAACACAGTGGTCAGAGACACGGTGGTCAGAAACACAGTGGTCAGAAACACAGTGGTCAGATACACAGTGGTCAGAAACACATTGGTAACTAACACTGTGGTCAGAAACACACTGGTCAGACACACCCTGGTCAGAAACACAGTGGTCAGAAACACACTGGTTATAAACACATTGGTCAGAAACACAGTGGTCAGCAACACGGTGGTCAGGAACACAGTGGTCAGAAACACACTGGTCAGAAACACAGTGGTCAGAAACACTGTGGTCAGAAAAACAATTGTCAGAAACACAGTGGTCAGGAACACGGTGGACAGGAACACGGTGGTCACAAACACATTGGTTAGAAACACAGTGGTCAGAAACACAGTGGTCAGAACATAATGGTCAGAAACATACTGTCAGAAACACACTGGTCAGAAACACACTAGTCAGAAACACACTGGTCAGACACACACTGGTCAGAAGCACATTGGTCATAAACACTCTGGTCAGAAACACACTTGTCAGACACACAGTGGTCAGAAACACACTGGTCGGGAACATAGTGGTCAGAAACACAGAGGTCAGAAACACAGTGGTCAGAAACACACTGGTCAGAAACACACTGGTCAGAAATACAGTGGTCACAAACACAGTGGTCATAAACACATTGGTCAGAAATACAAGGGTCGGAAACTCACTGGTCAGAAACAGACTGGTAAAAAACACATTGGTCAGAAGCACAGTGGTCAGAAACACACTGGTCAGACCCACACTGGTCAGACACGCAGTGGTCAGCACTACACTGGTCAGAAACACACTGGTCATACAGACAGTGGTCAGAAACACAGTGGTCAAAATTACACTGGTCTGAAACACACTGGTCAGAAACACAGTGGTCAGAAACACACTGGTCAGAAACACATTGGTCAGAAATACAGCGGTCATATACGAACTGGTCAGAAACACAGTGGTCAGAAACGCAGTGGTCAGAAAAACAGTGGTAGAAAACACAGTGGTCAGGAAAACGGTGGTCAGGAACACGGTGGTTAGAAACGAAGTGGTCAGAAACACAGTGGTCAGAAACACAGTGGTCAGAAACACAGTGGTCAGAACATACTGGTCAGAAACACACTGTCAGAAACACACTGGTCAGAAACAAACGGGTCAGAAACAAACGGGTCAGAAACACTCTGGTCAGAAACACACTTGTCAAGAACACAGTGGTCAGAAACACACTGGTCATAAACACAGTGGCCATAAACACAGAGGTCAAAAACACGGTGGTCAGAAGCACACTGGTCAGAAACACACTGGTCAGAAACACAGTGGTCACAAACACAGTGGTCAGAAACACAATTGTCAGAAACGCAGTGGTCAGAAACACACTGGTCAGAAACACAGTGGTCAGAAACACAGTGGTCAGAAACACAGTGGTCACAAACACAGTGGTCAGAAACACAATTGTCAGAAACGCAGTGGTCAGAAACACACTGGTCAGAAACACAGTGGTCAGAAACACAGTGGTCAGAAACACAGTGGTCAGAAACACAGCGGTCACACACACAGTGGTCAGAAACACAGTAGTCCGAAACACGGTGGTCAGAATCACACTGGTCATAAACACACTGGTCACCAACAGAGTGGTCACAATCACACTGGTCGGAAACACAGTGGTCAGAAACACAGTGGTCAGAAACACACTGGTCAGAAACAAAGTGGTCATAAACATACTGATCAGAAACATACTAGTCAGAAACACAGTGGTCAGAAACACACTGGTCAGAAACACACTGGTCATAAACACAGTGGTCATAAGCACAGTGGTCAGAAACACACTGGTCAGAAACACAGTGGTTAGAAACACACTGGTCAGAAACACAGTGGTCAGAAACACAGTGGTAAAGAACAAACTGGTCAAAAACACAGTGGTCAAAAACACAGTGGGCAGGAACACACGGGTCATAAATACAGGGGTCATAAACTCAGTAGTCAGACACACACTGGTCAGAAACACACTGGTCAGAAACACACTGGTCAGAAAAACACTGGTCAGAAACACAGTGGTCAGAAACACAGTGGTCAGATGTACACTGGTCAGAAACACACTGGTCAGAAACACAAGGGTCAGAAACAAAGTGGTCAGAAACACAGAGGTCAGAAACACAGTGGTCGGAAACACAGTGGTTAGAAACACACTGGTCAGAAACACAGTGGTCACAAACACATTGGTCAGAAACACAGTGGTCAGAAACACAGTGGTCAGAAACACGGTGGTCAGAAACACTGTGGTCAGAAAACCAATGGTCAGAAACACAAGGGTCAGGAACAAGGTGGTCAGGAACACGGTGGTCAGAAACACAGTGGTCAGAAACACAGTAGTCAGAAACACAGTGGTCATAACTTATTGGTCAGAAACACACTGTTAGAAACACACTGGTCAGAAACACACTGGTCAGAAACACACTGGTCAGACACACACTGGTCAGAAGTACACTGGTCAGAAACACTCCGGTCAGAAACACACATGTCAGACACACAGTGGTCAGAAACTCACTAGTCAGAAACACAGTGGTCACAAACACAGAGGTCAGAAACACAGTGGTCAGAAACACACTGGTTAGAAACACACTAGTCAGAAACACAGTGGTCACAAACACAGTGGTCAGACACACAGTGGTCATAAACACACTGGTCAGAAATACAAGGGTCAGAAAACAACTGGTCAGAAACTGACTGGTCAAAAACACACTGGTTAGAAGCACAGTGGTCAGAAACACAGCGGTAACTAACACAGTGGTCATAAACACGCTGTTCAGACCCACACTAGTCAGAAACTTAGTGGTCAGAAACACACTGCTTATAAACACACTGGTCAGACACCCAGTGGTCAGAAACACAGTGGTCAGAAACACAGTGGTCAGAATTACACTGGTCAGAAACATACTGGTCAGAAACACAGTGGTCAGAAACACACTGGTCAGAAACACATTGCTCAGAAACACAGCGGTCAGAAACGCGGTGGTCAGAAACACAGTGGCCAGAAACAAACTAGTCAGAAACACAGTGGTCAGAAACACAGTGGTCAGAAAAACAGTGGTCTGAAACACAGTGGTCAGGAACACAGTGGTCAAGAACACGGTGGTCAGAAACACAGTGGTCAGATACACAGTGGTCAGAAAAACAGTGGTCAGAAACACAGTGGTAAGAACATACTGGTCAGAAACACACTGTCATAAACACATTGGTTAGAAACAAACTGGTCAGAAACACTCTGGTCAGAAACAATCCTGTCAAGAACACAATGGTCAGAAACACACTGGTCAGAAACACAGTTGTCAGAAACACGGAGGTCAGAAACACAGTGGTCAGAAACACACTCGTCAGAAACACAGTGATCAGAAACACAGAGGTCAGAAACACGGTGGTCAAAAAAACACTGGTCAGAAACACACTGGTCAGAAACACAGTGGTCACAAACACAGTGGTCAGAAACACAATTGTCAGAAACGCACTGGTCAGAAACAAACTAGTCAGAAACGCAGTGGTCAGAAACACAGTGGTCAGAAACACAGTGGTCAGAAACACAGCGGTCACAAACACAGTGGTCAGAAACACACTGGTCAGAAACACGATGGTCAGAAACACACTGATCATACACACAGTGGTCACAAACAGAGTGGTCACAATCACACTGGTCAGAAACAAAGTGGTCAGAAACACACTGGTCAGAAACACACTGGTCAGAAACACAGTGGTCATGAACACACTGATCATAAACACACTGGTCAGAAACACAGTGGTCAGAAACACACTGGTCAGAAACACACTGGTCATAAACGCTGTGGTCATAAGCTCAGTGGTCAGAAACACACTGGTCATAAACACAGTGGTCATAAGCACAGTGGCAAGAAACACACTGGTAAGAAACACAGTGGTTAGAAACACACTGGTCAGAAACACAGTGGTCAAAAAGACAATGGTCAAAAACACACTATTCAGAAACACGGTGGTCAGAAACACAGTGGTCAGAAACACACGGGTCATGAATACAGGAATCAGAAACTCAGTGGTCAGAGACACACTGCTCCGAAACACACTGGTCAGAAACACACTGGTCAGAAAAAAACTGGTCAGAGACACAGTGGTCAGAAACACAGTGGTCAGAAACACAAGGGTCAGAAACACAGTGGTCAGAAACACAGTGGTCGGAAACATAGTGGTCAGAAATACACTGGTCAGAAACACACTGGTCAGATACACACTGGCCATAAACACACCAATCAGAAAAACAGTGGTCAGAAACACAGTAGTCAGAAACACAGTGGTCAGATACACACTGGTCAGAAACAAACTGGTTTGAAACACATTGGTCAGAAAAACAGTGGTCAGAAACAGAGTGGTCAGGAACACGGTGGTCAGGAACACGATCAGAAACACAGTGGTCAGAAACACAGTGGTCAAAAACACACTGGTCAGAAACACACTGGTCAGAAACACAGTGGTCAGAAACACAGTGGTCAGAAACACAGTGGTCAGAAGCACGGTGGTCAGAAACACACCGTTCAGAAACACAATGGTCAGAAACACAGTGCTCAGACACACAGTGGTCAGAAACACAGTGGTCAGGAACACAGTGGTTATAAACACAGTGGTCAGAAACACAGTGGTCCGAAGCACACTGGACAAAAACACACTGGTCAGAAACACGGTGGTCAGAAACACACTGGTCAGAAACACCCTGGTCAGAAACACAGTGGTCAGAAACACACTGGACAGAAACACACTGGTCAGAAACACACCGGTCAGAAAAACAGTGGTCAGAAACACACTGGTCAGATACACCGTGGTCGGAAACACAGAGGTCAGAAACACAGTGGTCAGAAACATACGTGCCAGAAACACACTGGTCATAAACACACTGGTCAGAAACACACTGGTCCGAAACACAGGTGTCAGAAACAAAGTGGTAAGAAACACAGTGGTCAGAAACACACTGGACAGAAACACACTGGTCAGAAACACACCGGTCAGAAAAACAGTGGTCAGAAACACACTGGTCAGATACACCGTGGTCGGAAACACAGAGGTCAGAAACACAGTGGTCAGAAACATACGTGCCAGAAACACACTGGTCATAAACACACTGGTCAGAAACACACTGGTCCGAAACACAGGTGTCAGAAACAAAGTGGTAAGAAACACAGTGGTCAGAAACACACTGGACAGAAACACACTGGTCAGAAACACACCGGTCAGAAAAACAGTGGTCAGAAACACACTGGTCAGATACACCGTGGTCGGAAACACAGAGGTCAGAAACACAGTGGTCAGAAACATACGTGCCAGAAACACACTGGTCATAAACACACTGGTCAGAAACACACTGGTCCGAAACACAGGTGTCAGAAACAAAGTGGTAAGAAACACAGTGGTCAGAAACACACTGGACAGAAACACACTGGTCAGAAACACACCGGTCAGAAAAACAGTGGTCAGAAACACACTGGTCAGATACACCGTGGTCGGAAACACAGAGGTCAGAAACACAGTGGTCAGAAACATACGTGCCAGAAACACACTGGTCATAAACACACTGGTCAGAAACACACTGGTCCGAAACACAGGTGTCAGAAACAAAGTGGTAAGAAACACAGTGGTCAGAAACACACTGGACAGAAACACACTGGTCAGAAACACACCGGTCAGAAAAACAGTGGTCAGAAACACACTGGTCAGATACACCGTGGTCGGAAACACAGAGGTCAGAAACACAGTGGTCAGAAACATACGTGCCAGAAACACACTGGTCATAAACACACTGGTCAGAAACACACTGGTCCGAAACACAGGTGTCAGAAACAAAGTGGTAAGAAACACAGTGGTCAGAAACACACTGGACAGAAACACACTGGTCAGAAACACACCGGTCAGAAAAACAGTGGTCAGAAACACACTGGTCAGATACACCGTGGTCGGAAACACAGAGGTCAGAAACACAGTGGTCAGAAACATACGTGCCAGAAACACACTGGTCATAAACACACTGGTCAGAAACACACTGGTCCGAAACACAGGTGTCAGAAACAAAGTGGTAAGAAACACAGTGGTCAGAAACACACTGGACAGAAACACACTGGTCAGAAACACACCGGTCAGAAAAACAGTGGTCAGAAACACACTGGTCAGATACACCGTGGTCGGAAACACAGAGGTCAGAAACACAGTGGTCAGAAACATACGTGCCAGAAACACACTGGTCATAAACACACTGGTCAGAAACACACTGGTCCGAAACACAGGTGTCAGAAACAAAGTGGTAAGAAACACAGTGGTCAGAAACACACTGGACAGAAACACACTGGTCAGAAACACACCGGTCAGAAAAACAGTGGTCAGAAACACACTGGTCAGATACACCGTGGTCGGAAACACAGAGGTCAGAAACACAGTGGTCAGAAACATACGTGCCAGAAACACACTGGTCATAAACACACTGGTCAGAAACACACTGGTCCGAAACACAGGTGTCAGAAACAAAGTGGTAAGAAACACAGTGGTCAGAAACACACTGGACAGAAACACACTGGTCAGAAACACACCGGTCAGAAAAACAGTGGTCAGAAACACACTGGTCAGATACACCGTGGTCGGAAACACAGAGGTCAGAAACACAGTGGTCAGAAACATACGTGCCAGAAACACACTGGTCATAAACACACTGGTCAGAAACACACTGGTCCGAAACACAGGTGTCAGAAACAAAGTGGTAAGAAACACAGTGGTCAGAAACACACTGGACAGAAACACACTGGTCAGAAACACACCGGTCAGAAAAACAGTGGTCAGAAACACACTGGTCAGATACACCGTGGTCGGAAACACAGAGGTCAGAAACACAGTGGTCAGAAACATACGTGCCAGAAACACACTGGTCATAAACACACTGGTCAGAAACACACTGGTCAGAAACACAGTGGTCAGAAACACAGTGGTCACAAACACAGTGGTCACTAACACACTGGTCAGACACACACTGGTCAGACACACACTGGTCAGAAACACAGTGGTCAGAAACACACTGGTCAGAAACACAGTGGTCATAAACACAGTGGTCAGAAGCACAGTCGTCAGAAACACAGTGGTCAGAAACACGGTGGTCAAAAACACAGTGGTCGAAACACACTGGTCAGGAACACAGTGGTCGGAAACACAGTGGTCCGAAACACAGTGGTCACAAGCACAGTGGTGAGGAGCACACTGATCAGAAAACGGTGGTTAGAAACACACCGGTCAGAAACACAGTGGTCACAAACACAGTGGTCAGAAACACACTGGTCAGAAACACAGTGCTCAGAAACACACTGGTCAGAAACACACTGGTCATAAACATAGTGGTTTGAGACACAATTGTCAGAAGCACAGTGGTCAGAAACACAGTGGTCAGAAACACAGTGGTCAGGAACACAGTGGTTATAAACACAGTGGTCAGAAACACAGTGGTCCGAAGCACACTGGTCAAAAACACACTGGTCAGAAACACGGTGGTCAGAAACACACGGGTCAGCAATACAGGGGTCAGAAACTCTGCGGTCAGAAACACGCTAGTCAGAAACACATTGGTCAGAAACACACTTGTCTGAAAAACACTGGTCAGAAACATAGTGGTCAGAAACACAGTTGTTAGAATTACACTGGTCAGAAACACACTGGTGAGAAACACAGTGGTCAGAAACACATTGGTAAGAAACACACAGGTCGGAATTTCAGTGGTCAGAAACACGTTGCTCAGAAACACATTGGTCAGAAACACAGTGGCCAGAAACACAGTGGTCAGAAACACACTGGTCAGAAACACAGTGCTTAGAAACATACAGGTCAGAAACACAGTGGCCAGAAACACAGTGGTCAGAAACACACTGGTCAGAAACACACTGGTCAGAAACACACTGGTCAGAAACACACTGGTCAGAAACACACTGGTCAGAAACACACTGGTCAGAAACACACTGGTCAGAAACACTGTGGTCAGAAACACAGTGATCCGAGACACAGTGGTCAGAAACACAGTGGTCAGAAACACAGTGGTCACAAACACAGTGGTCAGAAAAACAGTGGTCACAAACACACTGGTTAGAAACGTACTGGTCAAAAACACAATGGTCAGAAACACTGTGGTCAGAAACACACTGTTCAGAAACACACTGGTCAGAAACACAATGGTCAGAAACACATTGGTCAGAAGCACAGTGGTCAGAAACACACTGGTGAGAAGCACACAGGTCAGAAACACAGTGGTTAGAAATACAGTGGTCAGAAACACAGTGGTCAGAAACACAGTGGTCATAAACACAGTGGTCAGAAACACAGTGATGAGAAAAACACCGGTCAGAGACACAGTGGTCAGAATCACACTGGTCAGAAGCACAGTGATCAGAAACACAGTGGTGAGAAACACAGTGGTCAGAAACACAGTGGTCAGAAACACAGTGGTCAGAAAAACAGTGTTCAGAAACACACTGGTCATAAATGCACTGGCCAAAAACACAGTGGTCAGAAACACAGTGGTCAGAAACATAGCGCTCAGATACACAGTGGTCAGTAAATCACTGGTCAGAAACACAAAAGTCAACAACACATTGGTCAGACACACAGTGGTCAAAAACACAGTGGTCAGAAACACAATGGTCAGAGACACGGTAGTCAGAAACACAGTGGTCATAAACACAGTGGTCAGAAACACGGTGGTCAGAAACACACTGGTCAGAAATATTGTGGTCAGACAGAGACTGGTGAGAAAGGGAGTGGTCAGAAACACAGTGGTCAGAAACACAGTGGTCATAATCTCACTGCTCAGAAACACACTGGTCAGAAACACAGTGGTCAGAAACAAAGTGGTCAGAAACACAGTGGTCAGAAACATAGTGGTACAAAATACAGTGGTCAGAAACACGGTGGTCAGAAACACACTAGTATAAAATACACTGGTCAGAAACACAATGGTCAGAAACACACTGGTCAGAAACACAGTGGTCAGAAACACACTGCTCAGAAACACACTGGTCAGAAACACAGTGGTCAGAAACAAAGTGGTCAGAAACACAGTGGTCAGAAACATAGTGGTACAAAATACAGTGGTCAGAAACACGGTGGTCAGAAACACACTAGTATAAAATACACTGGTCAGAAACACAATGGTCAGAAACACACTGGTCAAACACACAGTGGTCAGAAAAAAAGTGGTCAGAAATACACTGGTCAGAAACACAGTGGTCACAAACACACTGGTCAGAAACATGCTGGTAAGAAACACAGTGCTCAGAAACACACTGGTCAGAAACACAGTGGTCATAAACACAGTGGTCAGAAACACAGTGGTCATAAACACAGTAGTATGAAACACACTGGTCGGAAACACAGTGGTCAGAAACAAAGTGGTCAGGAACACACTGGTAAGAAATACAGTGGTCAGGACCACACTGGTCAGAAACACAGTGGTCAGAAACACATTGGTCAGGAACACAGTGGTCAGAACAGAGTGGTCAGAAACACAGTGGTCAGAAACACAGTGGTCAGACACACAGAGGTCAGAAACACAGTGGTCAGAAACACACTGGTCAGAAACACAGTGGTCAGAAACACAGTGGTCAGAAACATGGCGTTTAGAGACACAGTGGTCAGAAACACGCGGGTCAGAGACACAATGGTCAGAAACACACTGGTCAGAAACACACTGGTCAGACACGCAGTAGTCAGACGCACAGTGGTCAGAAACACAGTGGTCAGAAACACAGTAGTCAGACACCATGTGGTCAGATACACAATGGTCAGAAACACAGTTGTCAGAATCACACTGGTCAGCAACACAGTGGTCAGAAACACAGTGGTCAGAAACACACTGGTCAGAATTACAGTGGTCAGAAACACACGGGCCAGAAACACAGTGTTCAGAAACACAGTGGTCAGAAACAAACTGGTCGGAAACACACTGAGCAGAAAAACAGTGGTCAGAAACACACTGGTCAGAAACACAGTGGTCCGAAACATAGTGGTCAGAAACACAGTGGTCGGAAACACAGTGGCCAGAAACACGGTGTTCAGAAACACGTTTGTCAGAAACACACTGGTCAGAAATACAGTGGACAGAAACACAGTGGTCAGAAACACGGTGGTCAGAAACACATTGGTCAGAAACACATTGGTCAGAAACACAGTGGTCGGAAACACAGGGGTCAGACACACAGTGGTCAGAAACACACTGGTCATAAACACGCTCGTCAGAAACACATTGGTCAGAAACACAGTGGTCCGAAACACAGCGTTCGGAGACACAGTGGTCAGAAACACAGTGTTCAGAAACAGAGTGGTCAGAAACACAGTAGTCAGAAACACAATGGTCAGACACACAGTGGTCAGAAACACAGTGGTCAGAAACACAATGGTCAGAGACACGCTGGTCAGAAACAGAGTGGTTAGAAACACAGTGGTCATAAACACAGTGGTCAGAAATACAGCGATCAGAAACACACTGGTGAGAAACACAGTCGTCAGAAACACAGTGGTCAGAAACACACAAGTCAGAAACATTGTGGTTAGAAACACAGTGGTCCGAAACACACTGGTCAGAAACACAGTGGTCAGAAACACAGTGGTCACAAACACACTGGTCAGAAATACAGTGGTCTGGACCACGCTGGTCAGAAACACGGTGGTCAGAAACACACTGGTCAGAAACACAGTGGTCAAGAACACGGTGGTCAGAAACACAGTGGTCAGAAACACAATGGTCAGAAACACAGTGGTAAAAAACGCACTAGTCAGACACACAGTGGTCAGAAACACAGTGGTCAGAAACACAGTGGTCAGATATCCAATTGTCAGAAACACAGTGGTCCGAAACACAGTCGTCAGAAACACAGTGGTCAGAATCATAGTGGTCAGAAACACAGTGGTCAGAAACACAGCGGTCAGAAACACACTGGTCACAAACACTGTGGTTGGAAACATACTGTACTGGATGGCATATTTGCCGTTATTTATAAACCAATTACATGATTCTGATATTAGCCGGGTTGGGGGCTGTATTATGTTTTGGACGTGGTCGCCTATTAGACCATCGCATTAAACAGGATATTAGTGTTCCCCCATCGCTCAAGTCTCTGTTTGCACAGAGCCCTTGATGATCTGTTGTACTTCGATGTTCGAGCTTTTGAAATCGCGGAGTGCGCGCGTCTGTCTGATGACGTCCGACAGCGGACCTCTCGGCGCTTCGATTGACAGGGCTATTCAAGCGCGCTGCCCCAAGTCGTGGGATGAACTTGAACATCGGCAGTGTGTTTTTTTCTCCTCGATGCTGCCCGTGTTGCTTTTCGCTCTTCCCAATCAAAGTTGTGCTCCATTTCCAAAATGTATGCAAAGTTGTCCACGGCAAAGAACTTTACAGGACTTGGACTGGGCGCAAAATAAGTGTAGGATTGCCTAACATTACATATGATTCGCCCATCCATGCAACAATATCAAGTGGAACGCATGGGCGAGTTCAAATAATTGTTTTGAGTGAATATGCCATCCAGTACAGTAGTGGTAATAAATACAGTGGTCAGAACCACAGTGGTCAGACACACAGTGGTCAGAAACACACTGGCCATGAACAAACTAGTCAGAAACACATAAGTCCGAAACACAGTGGTCAGAAACACAGCGTTCAGAGACACAGTGGTCAGAAACACACTGGTCAGAAACACATTGGTCAGAAACACAGTGGTCAGAAACACGCTGGTCAGACACACAGTGGTCACGGACATGGCAGTCAGAAACACAGGGGTCATAAACACAGTGGTCAGAAACACAGTGGTCAGAAACACACTGGTCACAAACACACTGGTCATAAACACACTGGTCATAAACGCAGTGGTCATCAACACAGTGGTCAGAAACACAGTGGTCAGAAACACGCTGGTCAAAAACACACTGGTCAGAAACACAGTGGTCAGAAACAGAGTGGTCAGAAACACAATGGTCAGAAACACAGTGGTCAGAAACACAGTGGTCAGAAACACACTGGTCAGAAACACACTGAACAGAAACACACTGGTCAGAAACACACTTGTCAGAACCACAGTGGTCAGAAACACAATGATCAGAAACACACTGGACAGAAACACAGTGGTCACAAAAACACTGGCCAGAAACACACTGGTCAGAAAGACAGTGGTCAGAAACACACTGGTCAGAAACTAAGTGGTCAGGAACACAGTGGTCAGAAACACACTGGTCAGAAACAAAGTGGTCAGGAACACAGTGGTCACAAACACACTGGTCAGAAATACAGTGGTCAGGACCACGCTGGTCAGAAACACAGTGGTCAGAAACACAGTGGTCAGGAACACAGTGGTCAGAAACACACTGGTCAGAAACAAAGTGGTCAGGAACACAGTGGTCACAAACACACTGGTCAGAAATACAGTGGTCAGGACCACGCTGGTCAGAAACACAGTGGTCAGAAACATACTTGTCAGAAACACAGTGGTGAAGAGCACAGTGGTCAGAAACACAGTGGTCAGAGACACAGTGGTCGGACACACAGTGGTGAGAAACACAGCGTTGAGAGACACAGGGGTCAGAATCACACTAGTTAGAAACACAGTGGTCAGAAACGCAGTGGTAAAAAACACACTGGTCAGACACCAAGTGGTAAGAAAGAAAATGGTCAGACACACAGTGGTCAGAAACACAGTGGTCAGATACCCAGTGGTCAGAAGCACATTGGTCAGAAACACAGTGGTCAGAAACACAGTGGTCAGAAACATAGTGGCCAGAAACACAGCAGTCAGAAACACAGTGTTCACAAACACACTGATCACGAACACAGTGGTCAGAAACATAGTGGTCAGAAACACACTGGTCAGAAACCCAGTGGTCATGAACACACTGGTCAGATACACAGTGGTCAGAATCAAAGTGATCAGAAACCCACTGGTCATAAACACAGTGGTCAGAATCACACTGGTCAGAAACACACTGGTCAGAAGCACAGTGGTCAAAAGTCCAGTGGTCAGAAACACAGTGGTCAGAAACACGGTGGTCAGACAAACAGTGTTCAGAAACACACTGGTCATAAATACACTGGTCAGAAACACGGTGGTCAGAAACACGGTGGTCAGAAAAACAGCGTTCAGAGACACAGTGGTCAGAAACACACTGGTCAGAAAAACAGTGGTCACCAACACACTGGTCAGACACACAGTGGTCAGAAACACAGTGGTCAGAAACACAATGGTCAGAAACACGCTGGTCAGGAACGCAGTGGTCAGAGACACGGTGGTCGGAAAAACAGTGGTAATATACACAGTGGTCAGAAACACAGTGGTCAGAAACACACTGGTCAGAAACACAGTGTTTAGAGACACACTGGTCAGAAACACAGTGGTCAGAAACACAGTGGTCAGGAATATAGTGGTCATAAACACACTGGTCAGAAACACACTGGTCAGAAACACAGTGGTCATAAACAAAGTGGTCAGAAACACAGTGGTCAAAAACACAGTGGTCAAAAACACAGTGGTCAAAAACACAGTAGTGAGAAATAGAATGGTCAGAAACACACAGGTCAGAAAAACACTGGTGAGAAACACACTAGCCAGAAACACAGTTGTCAGAAACACACTGGTCAGAAACACAGTGGCCAGAACACAGTGGTCAGAAACAAAGTGGTCAGAAACACACTGGTCAGACACACAGTGGTCAGAAACACACTGGTCAGAAACACACTGGTCAGAAACACAGTGGTCAGAAACACAGTGGTCAGCAACACGCTGGTCAGACACACAGTAGTCAGAAACACAGTGGTCAGAAACATAGTGGTGAGAAACACAGTGGTCAGAGACCCAGTGGTCAGAAACACAGTGGTCAGAAACACAGTGGTCAGAAACATACTGGTCACAAACACGGCGGTCAGAAACACAGTGGTTAGAAACACAGTGATCAGCAACACAGTGGTCAGAAACACAGTGGTCTTAACACACTGGTCAGAATTATAGTGGTCAGAAACACAGTGGTCAGAAACACAGTGTTCAGAAACACAGTGGTCAGAAACATACAGGTCAGAAACACAGCGGTCAGAAACACAGTGGTCAGAAACACACTGGTCAGAAACACAGTGAGCAGAAACACAGTGGTCAGAAATACAGTGGTCAGAAACACAGTGGTACGAAACACGGTGGTCAGAAACACAGTGGTCGGAAACACAGTGGTTAGAAACACAGTGGTCAGAAACACAGTGGTCAGAAACATACTGGTCAGAAACACAGTGGACAGAAATACAGTGGTTAGAAACACAGTGGTCAGAAACACAATGGTCAGAAACACAGTGGTCGGAAACACAGTGGTCAGACATACAGCGGTCTCAAACACACTGGTCATACACACACTCGTCAGAAAGACAGTGGTCAGAAACACAGTGGTCCGAAACACAGCGTTTGGAGACACAGTGGTCAGAAACACACGGGTCAGAAACACAGTGGTCAGAACACAGTGGTCAGAAACACACCTGTCAGACACACAGTGGTCAGAAACACAGTGGTCATAAACATAGTAGTCATAAACACAGTGGTTAGAAACACACTGGTGAGAAACAAAGTGGTCAGAAACACTCTGGTCAGAAACGCAGTGGTCAGAAACACTGTGGTCAGAAACACAGTGGTCAGAAACACACTGGTTAGAAACACACTGGTAAGAAACACAGTTGTCAGGAAAAACGTGGTCAGAGACACAGTGGTCACAAACACAGTGGTCATGAACACATTGCTGAGAAAGACACTGGTCAGAAACACGGTCATCAGAAGCACACTGGTCAGAAACACAGTGCTCAGAAAAACAGATGTGAGAAACACACTCTTCAGAAATATTCTGGTCAGAAACACAGTGGTCAGAAACACAGTGGTCAGAAACACGGTGGTCAGCAACACACTAGTCAGAAACACAGTGGTCAGAAACACAGTAGTTAGACACACAGTGGTCAGAAACACAGTGGTCAGACACACAGTTTTCAGAATCAAACTGGTCAGAAACACAGTGGTTAGGAACACAGTGGTCAGAAACACACGGGTTAGAAAACCAGTGGTCAGAAACACAGTGGTCCGAAACTCAGGGGTGAGTAAGACACTGGTCGGAAACACAGTGGTCAGACACACAGTGGTCAGAAACACGGTGGTCATAAACAGAATGGTGAGAAACACAGTGGTCAGAAACACAGTGGTCAATAACATAGTGGTCAGAAATACACTGGTCAGAAACACAGTCATCAGAAACACAGTCATCAGAAACACAGTGGTCAGAAGCACACTGGTGAGAAACACAATAGTCAGAAACACCGTGGCCAGAAACAAAGTGGTTAGAAACAGACTGGTCCGAAACACGGTGGTCAGTAATACACTGGTCAGAAATGCAGTGGTCAGAAACACAGTGGTCAGAAACACAGTGGTCAGAAACGTAGTGGTCAGAAACACCGTGGTCATAAACACAGTGGTCAGAAAGACAGTTGTCAAGAAAACACTGATAAGAATCACAGTGGTCAGAAACACAGTGGACAGAAACATTGTCGTCACGAACACAGTGGTCAGAAACACGCTGGTCCAAAACACGGTGGTCAGAAACACACTCGTCATAAACATAGTGGTCAAGAAGACACTGGTCAGAAACACAGTGGTCAGAAACACAGTGGTCAGAAACACAGCTTTCAGAAA